>JBCAUI010009348.1:0-10047 GCA_038406195.1 Haplosyllis anthogorgicola | reverse complement strand
TAGCGCACTTCGTATTGGTTTAGTATTGTACATGCGCACTTGTCTACCAGCCATCATGGCGTTCATAGTAAAATAAATACTGGATCAGTTTGAAGTTAAATACATCGTTTTATTATTGATCAGCCGACTACTACAGGAACCCTATTTTTTTTTGCAGTTTTAACAGAGAAGGATAAAGTTTGTTACTCGTAGATGCATGGTGAACTAAATCAATGTTTCAGAACAACCTCATTCCTGTTGCAGGTACATACTGTGAAAGTGACGTAAATGAATGTAAGTCAAATCCGTGCGAGAACGGTGCTACCTGCCGGCAGGACATCAACTCGTTTACCTGCACATGTGCGCCTGGTTACACTGGAATATACTGTCAGGTAGGTTCCTAATTGTATTGGCGGATCAAGGGGCACAGGTGGCACATGCCTCCTCCATGTACTTTTTTAAAAGTTCATTCAATTTTCACTGGCATTTGGTTAAAAATAGGACTTACACCATCCTCATTGACGGATCCACCACTAAAGTAAAGAAATAAAAGCAACGATGTAGACGTCCTGATGACAAATTGTACCACAAGGGAATAATATGCCGTAAATGTAGCTGTTGATTGCCAATTAAGCATGTTGACTTGGACTCTTAAACCTGTTGTACGTCCTTTGTTTTAGATCGACATTGACGATTGTGACGCCAATAATTGCACAAATGGAGCTTCCTGTGAAGATGGTGTCAACGAATATATTTGTCATTGTGCCAAAGAATACACAGGTCTCCACTGCGAGGTAAGTACGAATGTTTGTCGCCGGTGTCTTGAATGTGTGCGTGCACCACACATGCATCCCCAGAACGATGTACAATTTGTAACCGAATAGACACAGCATTTCTTCACATGCTTTATTCATATGTTCGTGCAATCCACAGTGGGAGACCACAATGAATACAGATTTAAATTTCATCTATGTGGAAAGAATGTTGCAGTCTTTGACAAAAGATGTCAAGTATAGTCGTTTTGAATTTTTTTCCATTTGGGCTCAAGCAATGGTACTCAATATCAATGCAGGAAAATACAGTTTATTGGTAAACCTTATCAAACATTTGGCCATTAAAGATGAAGAAAATGAATAAAAGAATAAACATTACAGAAATTAAAAGAATGTCAGAGTTGAAGTCAAATACACATATGTTTATTTTCCTCAATACAATTCGTTTGTAATGTGCAAATTCCAGACAAGGTTAGTTTCTAAACATCTGGGAACAGAAGATGGCCACCAAACCAGCTGTGGTCGCCATTTGGGTGTCCGCTTACACTACAAGGTTCATTGTCGGTGCGTACCTCCACAATTTGACCAGCTTGCAGGGCCACTGTAATTGTGCTGCCTTCACCATCTAGGTTGACATTATCGTCATTGTCTAGTGGGGTCGCATAATGAGCTCCATCTACATTAATTCTTAAAGTTGCCGTTGGTTCTGCTCTAACGTAGGCAGAGAACTGATATGTTCCGGCCACTGGAGCTGTGTATATTCCTGTTGTAACGTTATAATGTCCTCCCTTGTTGATTTTGTCGTTGTTGAATGTTATTTGTTGGTTAGCCTCTTCAAAGACTGTAATGTTGCTTAAAGTAGCAAAAAATGCGGAATCTTTGGTTTCTGAAATAGGAAGGAAGCAGAAGGGTGTTAGACAATTTATGATCCGATAAGTTATTTATGATGTTTATGTGATGGAAAATAATATATCACTGAGTACAGCTTTTTAAAGTCAAATTAAAACCTTTCTGAGTAAAAAAGACGAGGAATAAGTTTGAAATAAGCCAGACTGTCGCACGACCAACCAAGGCTCATTTTACGTTGTAGGTTGGAATCATTACTTCGTGAACTGTAATGTCCCTTTTAGCCGAGTACTGTAATGTGCTTGTAATTTTCACATATCTATTTTGAATCATTAACAGACATACCGAAGTGAATTTGCTCGATGTTTGAAGTTCTGCCATCCAGTCCTTCAACGCTGCTTTCTAGAATCAGAATGCTTTGTTCAATGTCGGTTGTTCTATTGTGGAGCCCTTCTGTGTTTTCTTCCAGATTTACAGTAGCTTCTTCTAGTTGATCCAAATTGTCCATATGATCTATCACCTGCATAAATAGACAAAGAAAAATAAAATTACGATATATTTTGTATGAACTCATTGGCCACATGAGTAAGTTCCATTGCCTTTGAAAATGCAAGTAAATATACTCAAAATTTAAATTTACCGTTTCTATTGTTTCCTGCAAGGACAATTCCAGTGAATTGATAGCACCTTGATTATCAATAATATCTCCCTGAGCCTGAAACATATCTTCTTCCAAACGTTCAACTCGAATTTCAAGGTCCTCGATTGTCACATTATAAGGATTTCTCTCTCTGGAAAAGAGCCAAATTTATTGAGCACAATTTCCACACATGTTAATGCAGTAGATAAATTATCATCGTCGTGAGTATGATGAAACGGTTACTTGGGGTGCCTTGTACGACACCCCAGTTGTTCGACTCCTGACACTTTCCAAATGCGAAAGAAGAGTGCGATATACCTGAGCATGTATTTTTTATGGAATTGATTATAACGACCCGCGACATACCTAAGATTGTTCTTGATGTAAGTCTCCAAGTATTCAATGCGTTTCTGTTGTTGGTGGAGAATCGTCTCATAGTGTAACTTGAGGTCTTTATTTTCGTCCTGCAGTTGATGAACGACGGCTTCCAATTGTTTAAACCTTTGGTCCTTTAAAATTCAAGTTTGATAGAGAATATTTTTAAAATTAGACGGGACATTTTGTTCCCAGGCATAATTTTTGAGTGACAATGTGGAAAACGTTGTAATTTTGTTAAATTCAGTAACAGAATTTTTTCCTTAGCTTGGTGTGAGAAGTGTGTTGTTCTCTTTTTGGGGCCATTGCACACACCCAAATGCAGAAGCGAAAATTGGGAGTAGAAATAATTTGGCCAAAGTGTGTGACTTTAAAATCCCACGGTAACGGAGCTATCCAAAGTGCAAAATAACCGCCGATGGCCCGAATAGAGCACAACTACCGAATTCTTTGCCATCGTGTTTTCATACAGCACAATGCAAAATGATGCTTTAATATTGCAATTAAGATTCTACCTACCACATCGTAGGCGGCAGCAGAAGCCACGAAACACAGAAACCACCTTAGTTTAGACATACTTTTCAATGAAGGTTGAATTCCTTTTGCTGGTCTTATCGAATGAATGACGTTAAATGTCAAAGAACATTGCAGATAAAATTTAAGCATACGCTAACGTTATGTGAACAGACAGTTGTATTTCAAGATATGTCGTCAAGCCACGAAAAGGGAGCGCCACAAAAAGTTTTTTCTTTTCCAAAATGTCAGCAGTATACGGTCAAAATTATCAAGAGGAGGAGGAATAAATAGCTGCGCCAATAAAACTGCTTCATGCCCAATCACTTTGTACAATTAAGGATTTGCTGGCCAAAAAGGCACACAAAATGTCCCGCAATATCAGTATTATGGCGAACTGTATTTCAACGAGTATTTTTGTCAAAGATTAAGAAATATATATATGACAGTAACAAAATGATATTTTATAAAGGTACCATCAAAGCGCCTATTTCTGCCAAATAGAAAAATTTAAAACGAGCATTCAACCCGACCAATATAGGCCTTAATCAGGAAGCCAAGACTGAAGGGATTTAACAAATACGCCAATAATATGAAGCCAAATCGCCGTGTCTGCGAGGTAAGAAGTTGCTGTCAGTTTTAGGGAACATGACAAAAGTAAATTGAATCTTTATTTTTGGGGGTTTTCTGCAAATTGAAAACAGGAAAGCCCAAGAAGGATGTATTATTGTCCTGTATTTATTGCCATGGTATCAGAATATATGAATATATTTTTTTGTTACTGGGTCCCAGGAAATAGAAGCTGTCCTCCAAACCAGCTTCGTCGTCCATCCGTACATCCATAGACGGTGTACGGTTCGTTGTCGGTGTAGATTTGCACATTCTGACCCGCTTCAAGTTTTACATTCGTGGAAGTAGCTTCTGCTTGGGCACCTCCACTGCCCTCATCTTCCACAAGAACAACGAGAATAGAGCCGTCAAGATAAATTCCAAAGGTTGCCCTGGGGGATGCTCGAACGTATGCAAAGAACTGATAGATTCCTGCAACTGGAGCTGTGTAGATTCCGGTTGTGACGTTGTAATGACCTCCTTCGTTTATTTTGTCGTTGTCGAAAATTATGGGTTGTAAGGCTTCTTTGAATACGACATCGGAACTTAACGTTGCTAAAAATGCTGAATCCTTGGTTTCTGAAATGAAAAAGGAAAGAGATGAAAAAAGAAAGGTTATATCCACTGTAATTGTCATGTTTTGGAGTATAACTTGTTTAGTATCTTGCAGAATTTAATTACTTCATAAACTTAATACCAAATTCAGCCAATACAGAGAGCATAATACAAAAATTACCAAGTGAATTTGCTTGGGCCCTTCTGTGTTCGTCTCAATATTAGAAATGTCCTGTTCCAGTTGATCCAGATTGTCTGTATGATCCATTACCTGCACGGAAAAGGCGCAAATTGTTACGAAGCTCATTGAGACGTTTTGAAAAATCACGTCCAGTAAAATTGATGCATTTTGAATAAAATTTAAATTGATGTGCTCCACGCAACTTTTATTCACGCGGGAATAAAAATATTTGACAATACCGTTTCTATTGTCTCCTGCAGTGAGAACTCTAGTGTGTTAACTTCCCCTTCTATCTCACGGATGGCACCCTGGCTATCTATAATATCTCCCTGCGCCTGGAACATATCTTCTTCTAAACGTTCAACTCGAACCTCCAGCTCTTCGATTGTCACATTGTATGGAGTAATTTGTCTACAAGTTTTAACGTTCAGATTCTGCATAACGTCACGGATTTCACGTAAATAAGCCCCCTTAATTATAAGCCCATGGGCTTATAGGTTTGAATTATTTCACTTGTGTAGGCTCATGGGATTGTAGCAAGATTTCTCGAGACATTGTCAAGTTTAACAAACATGAGTCGAAATATGTAACAACTGCCTATAATAAAGCAAAGGAAACACTAAGATTACACAGCAATTTACACTCTTTACAAAAAAGTCAAGATTAAGTGTTATTTTTACATTAGACGTGCATTTAATTAACAAAGTATTGGCCATGGGAAAAATTTGTTGGTAACGGCCCGATTCTAGCGAATGTGGTTTTTTTCGCGACGAAAATCGCGGCGCTGTGTATTTCTGATGATGTGGGCTCCAGCAAAATTGCGAATTCGTCTCACTTTTTTTCGATTTACACTGTTTCGATTTTATGGCGAAGTTTTTTCCGCAACGTAAAAGCGCTGGAGGAGCCCGGCCTTAAGGCAATAGTTGCTGAATAAGGAATCGGCCGCACCCAAGATTCCACACAGCAGTGCTAAAAGCTAAAAGTACCAAAACCAAAAATTCAATAGAGGATGTGTTAAGAGTCTAATAGAAGTAACAAAATCTTCTTTGATTCAATAACATGACATGAACCATAGTCTAACTACCTTGAAAATTTGTCTCAAAGTGAGAAAAATAGAGCTTTATAGAAACACGGATTTCATGACATCACGGGTGATAAAACTTCCGTAGTGTCAATAAATTGTTTCATGAATACAGACAATTGAGAAATTTAGCTCACTCGCTAAATTTAAACTAAATCACTGCTTTAGTATGTAAGGGTATGACCTTAACCGGTGTATTACCTTTTGTTGAAAAATTTCGTATCACTGTGTCCCTTAAACATATGAAAATGGGAATTTTTAAATGACTGGCTAAATTACCTGCAGTTATTTTCTGTGAGTAGTAATTTAAGTTGGTAATTTTCTTCCTGTAATCTCGTCATGGATTCTTGTATTTGTTGGAGAGCTGCCTCCATTCGCTGGAACCTCTGATCCTGAGAAATAAAGACTTACAATATACTTTGAGACAACTGTCTTGCAGGGTAATGCAATTGATCATCTTTGGCCGAAACTGTGATGTTCGGATTGATTTCAATACCGTAATTACAAAGTTTTACTTTTCGTCAGTCACCACCTTGCAAGTGTACGGTTCATCCATGGATATTTTTTTCAAGCCTGTTGGATCACTTTTATATTCTCAAAAAATAAAAAAGGTATTGCGCAAAATTTAGAACTAAATACCTACCACATTGCTGGCTGTGGTAAAAGCCATTAAACTAATGAGCAATAGACATCGAAACATCTCTAACAGTATATTAGTGATGTTGCAATAAATGGAAGAATGTAATATGTCTGACGATTATAAATTTATCTCCTGTTGCGTATTACAATCTGTATTGTATCAATGTGAAAGAACATGTGTCGTATCTTGGACCGGAGATACACAACCAATTGTGTATCAGTCGCTTACAGTCAGTAGTCACATGCGATTTAGATAAAAAATATCGGAAAATTATATTACTCATAGCAGAAAGATTAGAGATGTAAAATTTTGGCCTTTTAAGTAAATTTATCACTCAAATAAGTGAGATGCTTGCGATTGTGACCGTATAAGATTGGTTAGCAGTGTAACCCGGGCCTTGCGCTGGTAAATGGTGAATTGAAGTAACTGTTACCTTACCGTACTGTTACTTTACTTTACTGTTTCTTTATTAGTTGCAGCTGCTGCCTACGGTAAAATCTGACAAAAGAGAAGGTACCAGGACTTAGCTTTAAAGCCCGTCGCCTCCTATTGAATTTGTGGATTAGTCTTTTCCGCTGCAGTCCTTTTGGGGTCATGTTAGCATCGCATAGCACATTCCTTGGTGAAATGTTGAATAAATTACTTTACAGTTTGAATTTAATGTGAAAATGATTACAAAATGATAAAGTATTGTTTTGGGTTGATTTGTAATTGCAGAACAAGGCTTTAGTAATGCGGTGTTGTGCTTTGCAAAGCGTATGATTTATTATGTCATCGTCTGCTGGAATCAACAGCTTGTGATCAACGACTCGACAACATTCGCAAAATAAGTCGCCACACAACGTTTACATTTGGGTCTTAAATAACAAGTAACAAAGGTATATTCAACAGATTGACCTTTTGTCGTTTATTACTTTGTTATACATTATCATGTTACTCAGTGTCTGGAAAGAGAAGGTGTCCTCCAAACCAGCTGTGTCGCCCAGAAGAATTTCCATGCACCGTGCAAGGTGCATCCCCAGTGCCAACATGCACAGTTTGACCTGCTTGTAATCGTATCATTACTGACGTACCCTCGCCCTGGCTGTTACCAGTTGCAGTGTTTTCTATTGGATTGACATAGCTGGTGCCATCAACATAAATATAGAAGCTTGCTTTAGGATTTGCTCTGATGTATGGAAAGGATAGATCCCTGCTACTGGGGCTGTGTAGGTTGCTGTTGTGACGTTGTAATGTCCGCCTTCATTGATTTTATCGTTGTCGAATATGACGGTTTGATAAGGCTCTTCGAAAACAGCGTTTGTAGACAGAGTGGCAAAAAATGCAGAATCTCTGGTTTCTGAAGAAAACATTGAAAATACATATTATTAATATTAGGAATGTTGATGTAGAATCACGCAAAAAAAATTAATGTTGTTAGAAACAAATTAAAAGCGACAATGTGTCCCAGGCGTATTGACGTAATAGTCGTTACAAGTAAATACCGCTTAACATTTGCTCAATTTCAGCAGTTCTAACATCCAGCTCTTGGACGTCACTTTCAAGTACCAGAATGTTCTCTTCAATGTCAGTGGTTCTGTTTTCAAGCCCTTCTGTGTTTGTCTCAATATTAGAAATGTCCTGTTCCAGTTGATCCAGATTTTCTGAGTGGTCAATCACCTGCATGAAGTTTGAAAATATAATTGAAATGGATTGTACAAGGATCGAATTTTCGTCGTGTAAAGTGGTTTGAGTGCCGGGGATAACACATGCTACGCTAGCTGTCTCCCGCTAGCTCCGCCCACTTTACCCCAGCTTTTATCCGCACTACACTTCGAGGCCATTAGGGGCTCAGACACCTAAGAGTACCGAGCTACTAAGCAATACGTAAGAGGGCTAGAGAGCCACCAGACACACGGGCTTACGTACTTACCACATGAGAGCTGCCGGGGCCCGTGGGCAACCTGGAATTTTGCGTTGATTAGAGATCCTCGGATTTTATAACATTATTTTAAATTTAACATTCCTGAATAATTTCAAACATCAGCTGAGTATTTTGACTATTGCATTTTCACAACTTACCGTTTCAATAGTTTCTTGCACCGAGTATTGCAGTTCGTTGATGTCGTCTTGGGCGAGAATCATATCTTCCTCTAAACGTTCAACTCGAACCTCCAGCTCCTCGATTGTTGCGTTGTATGGATGAATCATGCTACAATAATGGTTTTGTAAAGCCTTTTGATACGTCGTGTAATAAAGAGTACAAAGTTACAAAGTTGTATGATTTTCCACGCTTTGCTATTGCAAACTCGCATTTACTTTTTTGACTGACATTATTTTTTGTCTGTGCCATTGATAGTGTTTAATTCATTCTTTTTGGTTGAAAAGAACATTTTGATACAAATACATACGTCATAAATATGACATTATAACAAGTACGGATACCTCATGTTGCATTCTGTCACAAATGCCTCTAGATTTTCGATGCGTTTCTGTTGATGATCTATGACAAATTTAAGCTGTTCGTTTTCGTTGTGCAACTGTTGGAATAGAGTCTCCATTTGCTCCATTCTTTGGTCCTGTAAACCCATTTGCAATTAAAAACATATATGGATGTGTTAAAAAAAAAAAACGTTAATCAACCAAAAAGTGAAAAATTATACGGTTGTGAGGCTGTATTTTCACATTAGGTATCTGTACAAAATCATTTAACTGGAGATGTAGCATTTTTCTTGCGAATGCTTGGTCCATAAAGCGGATGGCTCATTTTGTTACGATCTCATTTGAAAACGAACAAATTATACTTACCACATTATATGTGTTTGCATAAGCCAAGACGCACAGAAATAATACTGATTGAAACATTATTTCAGAAAATAATAATTTTTGATAAATTCTGTCAAGTGTATTGTAAGTGTATTGTACAGGTATTTATGGTAATTGACATTTGGTTTGTACGTCATCATGACCTGTCGACCAATAATGTAGGATTTCAATATTTTGCATTCTTACAAAATTTAAAGAAAATCTAATTTATGGTACAGGAAGAAGAATAAACAATAGAAATGCACGGAGACAATAATCAGAAAATGATAAATTTCATTTTATCGACCGTAATAACCTGTTAAAATATCAAAAAGGAAGAATATATTTCATGACCATAAATGTGACGATTTTAAGGTGCGTGGGATATGGAATTTATCAACATGATTTAAAGCGTTATTGTTGATAAATTAAAATATATGCGATTCGAATCTTACTCTGCGCGGACTCATTCAGTCATTTAACAGGTTAAAGTTTAAAAAAGTAACGCAATATTAATTTAACCAATTTGTGTTTATTTGCATTAAAATTTACAAAGTTTACTCTGGATCTGGAAAGAGTAGATATCCGCCGAACCAGGTAGACACCCCTGCAGAATTACCTTCCACGGTGTAGGGACCTCTGCCAGTGCGAACATCAACCCCCTGACCCGCTTGTAATTTTACCGTAACAGAAGCACCTTCCGCTTCATCATCCGAACCTTCACAGTCGTAAAATTCTTTAGGGTTAACGTAACTTGATCCGTTAACGTAAATATAGAGATTTGCTTTTGGAGTGGATCGAATGTATGTAAAGAACTGATAAATTCCGGCCACTGGAGCTGTGTACGTTCCTGTGGTGGTGATGTAATGCCCACCTTCATTGATTTTGTCGTTGTCGAATATGATAAGTTAGTGGGATGTTGCTTAAAGTGGCAAACAAGAAGAATTACCCGGGTAGGCCGGGTAAAATGTCTATCACGCATGGGGGGGGGGGGTCCATCCCCAGACCTCCTCCCCATACATCATTGCCCTACTTTCTGGCCCTCATTCATCCCTACACCTCCTCCCCACC
>JBCAUI010009347.1:0-22315 GCA_038406195.1 Haplosyllis anthogorgicola | reverse complement strand
AAGAGATACATGTATTAATTAATTGTAGACAGTTGTTCTGCAGGTATTTCAGACTATTAGCTTAATATTTACACTGTCGGCCTTGCATTCTACTGGTTTATGACGGAATTTTGGCAATTATGTACTCATGTACTGATTTTACTGGATGTAGTGATTACTTATTTGATTACTCTTATGTTATACTTTATCTAATTCTACTAATAGATCTAAATATATTTACCACGGGCAACTAGAACATGAGTTACATGAGATGTTTACCCTTCAATGTCTGGATTCCTTCTGAGATGCAGCGTGTGCTTTCTGCTTAGTTTTATAACTACGCATTATGATGTAATTTCTGCCAGCCACTAGTTGGCGCCATGGCGTGAGATTATATTAACACAATGACATTGCTAAATATAGTAAACAATTTATCAAATCATTACAATATCATAAATTAATGTTATCATCAACATACACTTCAATTGGCATTAACATTACATAAACTGTATCAGATAAAGTGGAAAACAATCTGTTTATTTGCCATTTCCAGATGTAAGGATTTTAGAGTCCATGATAGTGTTTATAAAGTTAATTACATAATAATATCATAAATTATGTTATCATCAACATACACTTCAATTGGCATTAACATTACATAAACTGTATCAGATAATGTGGAAAACAATCTGTTTATTTGCCAATTACAAATGTAAGGATTTTAGAGTGTTAAACTGGGAATTACCGGTGTAATGAGATGGATTGACCTACATTAAAAAGCTGACTGCACATGCAATCCTTACCTGTAAAGGTGGACTGACAGTCTATATTTCACAGATAAGGCTCATTACAGATTGCATGACCCCATGATAAACTGACCTACATCAGCCCTCCTTAACAGGTGGCTCTGTGAAGTGAAGGTAGCCGCCATGGCATGACCACCAGCAGCCAGAGTCCAGCCACCTGGAAATCCCACTCTCACCCCACTCAACATGTGTGGCTTCCTGAAGTGAAGGTAATCGCAGATGCACTTATGCATCAGGTGGAAAGAAAAAGGTTCCCTTGATGGAAACAAATTCACATCTCTGTACAGATATTGGGAAGTGTACAAATTAATTTTGGTGCAATTAATGCAATTAATAATAATAATAATAATAATAATAATAATAATGAATGGAATTAATAATAATAATGAATGGAATTATTATTATTATTATTATTATTATTATATTATTATTATTATTATTATTATTATTATTATTATTTTGCACATTTCCCAATATCTGTACAAAGATTTTAATTTGTTTCCATCAAGGGAACCTTTTTCTTTCCACCTGACAGCATAAGTGTGTCTGTGATTACCTTCACTTCAGGGAGCCGCACGTGTTGAGTGGGGTGAGAGTGGGATTTCCTGGTGGCTGGACTCTGGGTGCTGGTGGTCGTGCCATAGCAGCTACCTTCGCTTCACAGAGCCACCTGATAAAGAGAGCTGCTGCTGTGGATTTAAGGGAGATTGGGGACATATGTAAATTGATAGATAAGGATGTAGGTCAATTTTTCATGGGGGCATGCAATCTGTACTGGACAATGAGGAGATACAAACTGCATGTCCTGGGTATCCTTACTGGTAAGGATTGCACGTGCAGTCAGATTTCTTGTAGGTCAATCGATGCTGGCACACCGGGAAGAGAATAAATATTTACCAGCAAAGAAAGTTCCTAATACATTTGTCCCATATCCGTTCATTTTGTCTTCGTATTTTGTTCACTTAACAATGATGTCACACAGTTCTTTTCTGTGGAATATTTACAAACAAACATGTGGCTGAATTGTAACCATTAAGGTAAATGAAGTATTGTCCTCGAAGGAGCTTGTAGATGTCGATGTAGATTTTTACCCTCAGAGATGTATCCATGGACGGTAAATTGTGAAAAGACAGTCTTAATAAAAGTTAAGAGCTTTATCCATCCAGGATTGACCAACGGCCGGTGTGATGGACATTTTTACGGCTAGCATATGTACAATGGCTTACATTTGCAATGGCTTCTCTTTTCACGATTTGGAGAATAGTTTATTTGTAGTTAAGAAGAAAATTACCTCATGATTTGATTTTGGTAAGCTAATTGTGATGAGATGTATGTTCGAAATGGATGGTAAGAGGCAAAATGTTCCTCACTTATTGACATGTAACGTATTAATTACCTAAAAATGCAATTGTTTGACACTGATGCACCTAATGTAATATGGAGGCATCCATAATACATGGCAAGTGCTCCTTTGTGTAGAAAAGCGAAACCTTTGTACATGCCTCCAAACATGCTGGGGAAAGCAAGGCATAATTCGTACATCACTTTTGCGAGGATACAAAGTCTATCAGAATGTAATTAAACTAAGCTTATTATATCTACATCGAACTTAAGTTAACTATATTCAAAGGGCAAACATAGCAATAAGAAATGGATACGGAACTTTCATATGAAAATTCAAAGCGTGTTGATGGTATGTGTATTCGTTATCATGGTTTGTGGTTAGCAATGGTTAGTAATACTTTATTATATCAGTTAGTCTTGAGGCCACAGTTATTTTATCAGTCGAAACTTCTCCCGAAATGGTCATTGGATCAAAACGGAGTTTTGCTCTCAGTACTTGACAAAAATAACGCTAGAAATTCAGGTGGAAGGAAAGTAAATAGAGTAAAATGGTATTATGTGTAAATTTTGTGAGATAGAAAAGGGTGTGTTATATTTTGAATTTAGTGTTGTTGATGCACAACGAGGATAAAACAATCGTAACATTCGGGACGAAACTGAACTGATATGTAAGTATTTATAAACCCAACCACAAAGAGTATGTTTTTGTTAATATAATTGTTAAAAATACAAAACTTGCTATAGTTGTTATACAGTCGTAATAAGGTTTGTTTGGACAGCATTGTCATTACCAAGAACAGTTTGTGGCAGATGGTCAAATGTTGTGGCCAGTGAGGAGTTATTCGTAGAATCTCGGACCAGAGGTTGAGAGAATGAACTCCTCTGCTTCTGATGCTGGAATCTGATCTTTCTGCAGCAACCTATGCACTTAAAGAGATACACGAATTCGTAACGAAACCTTCGCGAGACGGCAAGGTAAATAAAGAATTTCATACTGAGGAACATGTAATCCATGTTAGAGACTACGGCGTGGGCCAAGGCATCCTGGTATGACTCCTCAAATTCAATGGGTCCCACCACGTCTATCACATCAGTTTCTTCAAGGTACTTAAATATCAGGTATCCGAACTTCGGCAAAGTCAGGAAGACGTAGATGTAACTAATGACCATGATCAGCACTTTCAACTGATCGATGGCCTTTGAATCGAGCGTGAACTTTGCCTGCCAAGCTTGATGCTCTTTAGATCCAACGTGATGGCCCTTGATTACTTTAATGGTCATTATTATCGCGCATGCAAACACAATAGTGCGGGGCAATATCTCAGACACCAGAACATCCATGATGGGCCAGATGACTTCTTGAAACTCTTCACTATGCTGGTTCCCGTAGGTTGGAAAGTCGCATGTCGTTCCGGCGGCTGTTTTTGTAAATTTCTCCAAATGGAACGACCAGAAGTAATGTAGATTGACGGTGACCAGCAGCACTGTTAGCAATAGGATAACTGCTCGGGCTCGATCCAGGGAACAGAACTTTTCAACCTTATTCGGGAACTTCACTGATATAACGCCCTCAATGGCAAGGGTGACGAGTAACCATCGATCCAAGTGGAATATAAAGTTGAAAACGAACGGATAAACTCGGCAGGTGCTATCCGAAAAAACAAGCAGCTGATTGTTGAGCTCGATTCCATCTAACTCTTTCAGCCAGTCGTCTCCACAGCGAATGATTAAAATGAGAGTGTCCATGACAGCCAGTACGCACAGGTGTATGCAGGACGAAAGCACCTGCAAAACAAAATAGACAGTTGACGTTGAAAATTAATGTTCATTGATGTGTATGTGATGGTCTGATACGCTGGATATATTCAAAGGTGAACAGCTGCCAAAAGTGGAAGCTGTCGAATCTAGATGAGGACGTTTTCCATAATGCCAGTATATTTTCGAAACAATGCAAGATACGACATAAAATTCTGTTATTCCCGCGTACGTGGAAAGGCAATGCTTTCTATCGGTCTGTCTCTCAGTGCCGCTTGACCTAAAAACCCCTCCTTTTTGGTATGACAGTACGTCGTTATAATATCTGGGTCACATTTGAGTACCAAGGTTATCCGGTGAATCTAGCAAATTTTCTGGATAGAGGATCAGATGTGCATAAATAGTACATGGGTAGGATATATCCACGAGGGTGTACATGATTTGTGGTGAAAAATGGAAAAGGTTGCTTTGTAACCATTGTGACTTCATACATTTTTAATTTTTTACATGTGACCATTATGTTTTTCCGTAGACAAATTTCAAAAACAGTTTTGTAGGTCAATGTCAGTATGCTTTGGTCTGTAACATATTTCGGTCAGATACTTAAGCTGCTAAACTGTGTTGAAAATTATCTATGGAAAAACATAATGGTTTATGATAGTGGCTTGCTGATACATTTCACACATGCACATTTGTCCACATCCGATCATCCACCATGATTTTGACGGCCAACTGCTGATATCGTATGTTCCAATATTTGAGAGCAATACTCAAGGTCAAGGTCAAAACTTATGTCCAGGTCATTTGGAGGTCAGTTTTGTAATGAAGTCTTATGTATTGTAATTCGCATAGCATTATAATGACTATTTGTGAAGCGGGAGGTGGGCCTTCGACTGGAAGGCATTCTTGTTTGGAAAGGTTTCTTCTGTGAGAGACATCTGTTGGTAATCTATTCTGTAATGAATGATTAACATTCGAGAATATTGCACAACTTGGAATTTTATTTTCTTGTCAGTTAAATGAAGCTCTGATATGGTGTATCAAGCTAAATACTGTTTGGCTTAAACATTCAATTTGAAACGGTATGCCCAACTGGGGCGACTTGTTTTTTACCTTAAGACTAAGTTTGTGCATGATGATGAAGCTTGTTAAGTTTCCTAGAATTCCTACCAGCAGTAGTAGCGGTGAAATGTACAAGTAGAAAATTCCTACAGCTATTTTCTCGGGGGGCGCAACCTGATCCTCAGGCCATGCAGAATTTTCACCGTCTACGAAATACGAGATATCTTCTCCATAGTTGTAGTCGTACACTTCATAGTCGGGTGGCCAAGCAAAGGCTTAAAAAGAAAATGTATAAAATATTTACTAATTAATTAAAATGTTTATACCAGGAAAATAAGTGCCACAATTCAATGAGCCTTGAATCATATCAGGACGTGGCTGTGTTGTATCATCAAGTAACCCGTAATCCTGCACCTTCGTGTGTGACCTGTCACAAAACCTGTCCAATTATCACTCGATCTGGCAGGACTGGCCGATCATTGCCCTCTTAGTATTGGGACAACTTGTCACTGGTAAGTTAGCATCCCTTATTGCAGCAGATTTTGCATTTTTGTATCAGCAGAGGATTTCAGTGTCTCAGTCGTGACAGTGATTTGCGAGTGTGCATAATTAGTCTTGACATACTGACATGTGTAAGGTATACTGTTACAATTTAGGTTAGCCCAGGTGTATGCACTGAAGATTACAACCGTGTAAGGCGCAATATAAATCAGCTGGATGAACTGAATAATAAAACATTCATGAGTCGCCCCACTGAGCCTGTTGACACCGTGTATTTTTGGTTCTGCACGCCAGTTTCTCTAGAAAATCTACCGGTCGCCTTGCGTGAGGACAGTCGATGAGCGTTTCAGAACTTTCGGATCTTTAGGAGCAAAGTATTAAATGCTGACTGTTGGATAGGCGTGGACCAGGTTAAGTGAGCACAGTAGCATAGTGTATGCAAATTTAAAACAGCAACAATTACCTGACTTGAAACAGTAATGGTCAAATGTTAGAGCACGTGAACAATTACGCCAAATTGTACGAAACTGGTGATCCTTCACTGAGTCTAGACGTAAACGTGCATACATGCACCTACAGTCGTGTGAATGCACGGACGTATTGTATTAAAACATTACACATCTGTAAGTAGGTACAACAGCTTCTTTCGGGTTTGAGATGTTCTCCAAGTAGAACCATAATATGGACATCGGTCCACTGAAAATGTTTCAGAATAAATAAAATGTAACCAGAATAATAGCTATCATCTGCCCAACGGTTGTTATTGCCGTTCTTATCATCATTCACACTCGATATGTTGTTGGCAGTTTACTGCTGTCCAGGGACTTCCAATGCATCCCAGTAGTCCGGCCAAAAATTAGGCCTGCGACTTTTGTTTGCAGTCTGTCATGTTTGCATGCTTTCATGTACACCGATGTTCACGTAAAGTTCATATTATCATAGGCGAATAAATTAAACTTTATTCGACACTGATATTATGCACAATGATCCACAATCCGTCATTGTATTTTGCATTCTGGAACAAAAGGGGTTCCCAATTCGTACTACTAACAATTTTAAGAGTCGCAATCTGTCACGTTGCTGACAGGGGGGAGGTCTGTCTGGAGGATGATCTTTTTTGCACTCACCTCACTTGAGGTCCATCCTGGGTGGGGGGTCTGTGTGCTGAACATGTTTGAACATGTTCTGCCAGAGGTCCAGAACTGGAAAATGCAGAATTTCTTGCAGGCCTTTGAAATGTAAAAAAGGACATAGGAGTGGGGAGGGGGTTCCATACGCATGCATTAGGTTATGCCAGCTTTGTCTAAGGTTGGGCCAGCTCACCTGCCACCAATCCTGGGGGGAGGGGTCAGTCTGCTTTTTCCCACACAGATTTCTGAATTTAGTGTCTATGTCCACTAATATTCATCCTATTGCTTATTTAACACTATTTTTATGACTTATGGGATGCATTTTTGGCATATTGGAAAATATGGATTTTGGACTTTGGACTGGGACAGACCAAGACAGTCCAAGGTCCAAAATCCCATGTCCAAGGTCCAAAGGACCATTGTTTACAATATGCCTAAAGCTCATCTGCCACATCCTGACAATCCACCCCACCCATTTTTGCTGCACACACAGCCAGCTGGGTGAGCTGCACTGTCTGAATGTGGCAGATGAGCAGCAATGCTTTGGAGAAATATGTACAACCTATGTGCTAAAATATTCTTTCTGTCTTACTCCCGTTGGGTACCAACGGGTTCCATCTAGTAACTTCCAACAATTTCAATTGTAATGGTACAGTTTGAAAACACCTCAGGTACACATGGACCTATTCTTAACACTTGCAGAGATTGGATTTTTGTGGCGTTTACAACATTCCGAGAAACTTGTGGTTGTCACAAGTTGGAGAAATTCTTCAGCGAAGTGCAGAGTAAAATCTTTCATATCTTACACCTTTGAAAAGAGGTTATATTGGAGTTGAAATTGATTATACAATGCGCCATAGTGGCGAGTTCATCTGCTTATGGATTCATCTCAATCTGATTAATTTAAGAAGCATGTTCAGCGCCATGTGTGTAGGAGGTTATCCAGCTGAGAAATTCATTACGGGACGGCCGGATGACACAGAGGAATTGAGTAGCTTCGTGTCATAAACGTTACTGTGTTAACTTCATTATTGTACCGTGGAGCTGCGTTTACACTTGAATGTGTGACCTGTCACGTACAGTATCCAGTTAATTTGTGACTTGCCATAGACCTGTTCAAATGCATCAGTTACAAACGGGTTAAGTGATCACATTGTGTCAGATTGAAAGGGCCTTGTACGAACAGCGGTTCAGTTCAACAAAATGCACACTGAAAGAAAATCGAGACTGTGATAGAGTTTTTGTCGAAAATACGCAAGGCTAAGATATTGTTAAATTCATTTTGCACTGTCACATTGTGATCTCAATATCATAGTTACTTTGACAGGAAGCGTCTGGATAGAATGGCAATTTAACATTTAACTTAGTAGGCAACAGTCCCGCAGAAGGAAAATGTCTACATGTTTGATAACAGTTCAGTCTGCCTTTAGATCATCAAGAAATCCTTTCCGTTTTGGTGCATCTTACAGTAAACCCATATATCATTTATTTTAATACAGCAAGACAAATAATTTCGGATATGTACACTGTTAGGTTACATCCATGTAATTAAATTAGACGATGACCTTAGTCGACTTTTGACGTCAAAGGTGCCGGACGAAAAATTGAAAGCGAAACAATCAGAGCCCAGGTGTGCGTAGTTAAGACTGTAGCTGGATAAGGTGGAATATAAATCAGCTGAGTTACTATCCCGGATGAACTGGGAAATAAAACATGCATGAGCCGTCCCACAGAGCCTGTTAACCGTATGCGGTTTTGACCAAGTCACTCAGTTTTTCACAGATCATTGGAGAATTAACCGGTCCCAGGACGACTGACATTTGTCCATCATCATATGCAGATTGTCATAAAAACAACATTTACTAGTATGTAATTAGATTAAGAACTGAGTTACTGATGTTAATATTCCCGAAAGCAGTTGATGTATTTTTCAATGGAAGGGAATTAAGGTTGCTGTCTACAAGAGGCAGATTGACTCAAATATTTCAATGCCTATGAAGGATAATATGAGGATGAAATATGCACAGTTATGGCATGATCCACCACCAAATTTGTGAGTAATTCAATGTAGAAGATGATTACCAAGACCATTAAGATCAATGGAAAATGACTTACTTTTTTTTTTTCTTTTTAAATTTTTTTTGTTGGACTAGAGTCCATTTTGTGGGCCACTGTTTGCCCCATTTTTAACTTTGTGTCACCTTCCCCATGGATTTTACTGGCTGTTACCTTGCCATAGGGGTGGTGAAATTTTGTCAAACTTTGAAACATGATTGATCTTAATATTTCAACATTTTCACAACACAATACTAGGATAAAATAATTTCCCAGTAATCTTAAATTAATAATTTGTCTGATTATAAATAAACCTAAGTCATCCCCAATCAGACAGCATGCCTTAAAAAAGTCATGGCTCATTAATTTTTTTCTCACCTTGTTTGCCTTATATGGGCAGGTAAGATCATAACTCTGTGGGGGTGCACTTAGAAACAATAAAAGTGGTCAACGAGTGATCTCATACCACATGGCCACTTGTGGGCGGCAACCTTAAGGGGAAGATGTGTCATTGATTTAGACCAAATGGAAGAATGTGGGTCAAGGCTCCGATTTAACTGGCTCGAAATGGGTTGATACTTGACAGACGGAGCTTTCCACATGACACTATGCATCGGACAAACATCTTTAATATCTTCAGTATGTAAAAATACAGAAACATCTTTGCAAAGCAAACCAGTTACCTTAGGTCCTCTTTCGTCCGAAGTGAAACAGAGTCTGGATAATATTGTTTGGACCATCTGCTATAAAGGGATGTGGGGCTACAAAACTACTACATATTTTGAATATAATATTGAATGATTGTGTAATGTAATGTTTCGACAAATTCCTTTCTCTGAATGATTACATTATTCAGTCCGCCCTTGAGCATCCGCCGTTTATGCATGACGGAAGACTGTTCCATCGCACTTTCCATTTGGATCCAGTGAGCTTGCGTCTGTGGTTATGTTTGTTTTGGCATCTGTGAGCATTGTAAGAAAGAGAGCTCCACCGAAAACAATACACAGTTGACTACAAAAAGCACACAGGGATCAATATATGTCGTGAAGAATTTTGAAAAGAAAGGTCACATATCCATAAAAGTGTAAACCATACAGCTCTAATGTATTATTTACGAGTGTAGCGATGCGACCGTTGAATACATAATAATATGGTTTTCCCTTAGTTGTTCCATAAAAACAATACCACATGCAGAAGTATGTAGACAGTGAAGCTGTTGTGGTTATTAGATTACGCAAAGGAAACTTGGTAAACAATGTATTTCAATTATGCATTTAATTAAACGCATTGCAATTTACAGTCAGTGTTTCATCGGTACTCGGGACTCACTGATTTAAGAACTCTAGAAAAGAAGACAAGAAAGAAGGGAACTAATGAAATGCTTTGTCGATCTTAAAGCATTGACTAATAAAACGTAATGGAGAAAAGCACGTCCCAGTATGAACAGTTTCTGAATTTTGATGATGCCACCATTTTCTTTCGACAGTGCCATTTCTTGCAAATAAATAATAACGTTTCAATTCTGCAATGTGCCACTTGTACCATTCAATTAAAAACCGGTGCGACATACCGGTAGGTGACTTTCATAATGCTACTTTACTTGGACTTTCATATCTGAAATAGTGAACAACTTTCTTGATAATTTTAGCTTTATTTAAATAAGCTATTTCGTTTTTCCCTCAAATGTTATTCACTGCAATATACTACAGCCGATATCCAAATCAAGACGAGTTGACTTTACAACGCAAATATTCAACGTTTATTTAGGTGCCGATCATGTGGCTATATCAGACTTGGGAACTACTTCTTTGTTGTAGTGATTTGTAAGAGAGACAGTGGTTGACGGTCCAAAACATTTCTTAAAGATCGTGTAAGGGCCATGTTTCTGCATATATTTCTGCACAAGAGAAGCTACTGCTTTTGCGGACTGATCTGATGCAGTGATTTAGACTTTATTTTATGTACTTTTATGTGGGCATGTCTATTCCTAGCAGCGAATATGATTAAAGTTTATGGTTCATTGGAATTTAGTGGAACCAAAGAAAAACCAAGTGTCGGCTGAAACAAACTACTTTTGAGAAATTGAGGAGAACATCTAGGGAGTGGAAACTACATTACCATATTCAGACCGCTTCGCTTCCAAGTTAATTACGGAGTCCATTGCTCAGAGACGTATCCCCCGTAGTTTATTTCTGACCTGTGGAGCGTAAACCCCTTTGGTTACCTCTGGCCTTTGACTTAGTCTTGCTGGTTAAAGGGAGCGACTCATCACTAGGAGGGACCGCTGGTCTGCTGAGGAAACATCTGCTCTGTGTTGCCTACTTGTATATTTATGTAATACTGCTTTATCGTATTAAGGATAGAGGCCCATGCAAGATTAGACACACATTTTGACCTGAAGTACCCAAGGCAAGTTGTATGATGTTTCACGGAGCTGTTAGTTGATATGGATTGCGTGATGTTACGGACAAATCACGGACAAGATGTTCGCTTCATGACATCTGAAGGTCGGGGGCAATTTAAGGTTTCAATAAAAAGTTTCATATTACACATTACATGTTATTTTACACGGCTGACGTATATATGGTTGATATAGCCAACTAAAGTCAAACTGCACGAAAACGTAAATTACATAACTTTAGTTATGTAATTTACAGTCTATTTAGATTAGGTACCAAATACTTTCATGTATTGTTCTCTTTTCATTTTCGTAAATAAGATCTAATAATTCGACTACTATCGGCAAACTCATGTATTGTACGACGCCTATAATTTCATAAAAAGTGAAGTGACTCTGATTTGATCACAAGCTAATTCGTCTCCTTTACTGAGCCATCAGGATCAATTAGCCTAAACGTTGCCATGGTATTCGATGCATAAATCTCTCATTGCTTCCTCATCTTTATTTAATTTCAGCAGCGGTAGACTTAACATGGAGATTTACACAGTGTTCATTGCCCAGGGGAACTTTCGATTTACTTTTTGCAAGGCCACAGTCTCTAAACAACCGAACTTGGTTAAAAATTTTCGGCGCAAATTGTGAGGATGTTTCAAAGTATCATCAATTCCCTGTTCCAATCTTAAGTACTGAAATTCTGTCACGAATAATCACACTTATGATTATAATATGATATATGTATTAAATGAGACCAAGTTAAGAAAAACATCCTTTCAGGTTTTCAGATGTAGAATATAGTTTGAAGGTACATCGATACTTTTGCAGACAACCAGGGTAGAGTATGACGCGATCCGTAAGGAAAAGAATAATTCACCAGAAACTCTTAGCCAAGAATTTTAGTCTTGATATTTGTTGTGCACTTATTCGCAATAAATGTCACTGATGCATTGGGGAAAGCATGTGATGTTGTTTCCAAATGCACTATCACATCATCTTTTTTATTAATGTCGGCTGCACGTCCGTTTATTTCACCATGGAATCTCTTCCTGTATTCAGTGACGTAATGGATAAACAAAAAAGTAATGTGGTCTGAAGCATCGTACGATTGAAATGAATAATTTTGTTTTACATACCTATGGATAGACTATTGGAAGAAACAGGGACAAAAGGCCGAAGTAGCCAGTTACTCCCAAGTGCCACGTTGATTGTTAACTGTAGTGGTAGAAGAATGAAACAAGTAAATGATATCAATCGTGATCCAATAAAATGGTATTGAATACATGATTTGAGTGGATGGTTACAGAACATTGTGAAGCCGCAATGTCTTGATGTTACAGTGAAAAAAAGAGATCTGTTCAATCTTTTATCAACAGTTTCTGTTTGATATAAAGAACATTTTGTCGTTTTATTTCTATATTTGTATCCATTTCAGACTTTTACACAACAAACAACTCTATTTTGAAGTTTCTATTTTTGTAACTGTTCGTTTCCCATAATTACTGTGCTCGACTTTATCAATTCGTTTGGGGCATATTTTTCTCTTATGCGCACTTTGTAGCCAAAAATCAGGACTTCTTGTACTTGGGCATGCTTGTTTGCGTTTGCTAACGATTTAGATTTGAATCTAATGCATATTGTTTCGTTGTCACGGTCAAGCAGCGTATCAAGTTGACAACAATTGCGAACATACACGGACATGCGTCTGAAATAACAGTTTGCAGTGAAAATTTAAGAAATACTGTTCAATCATGGAGACTAACTACCAGTTAAATATCCTTAAAGCTGGTAACTCCATTAGAATATGTTGTGGTTACAGCTCTAGGTATAAACGTATTCTCGTCACACACTGCACAATTACAGCACGGATTTGTGTCTCATCAGGGAAGATAATTGGCCTTTCGAAGTTACCGAACTTTTAATCGCCTAGACCAGTTAGTACTTTTAATAATGGCCAGTGCAGTTCGTAATTTGATCTCATTACACAGATGAAGTTCATGCTACATGCCAGTCAGTATTGTTGAGGTAACACATTGAATACTTACACGTTCATTCACAAACACGTCTGGTATCTACTTTCGTTGTAAAATTAACCTGAGGTAAAGGTTACAGATGCCAGTACAAACACAGCAACAGGTGGAAAATCTCGTTCAGTTGTACTGATGCAATATCTAAATACATTTGACATCTGATACATTGAATTTAGGTGAAACATTTATGATCTTATTTCTTAAAAAAGAACTAGGATGAAAGTCTAATCCATCAACGTTTTGCCGTGTCATATTGACTGCCATACAAAGGCTTTCATGTTGGTAAATGGGTTATGCTTCCTTTTTACGCAAGAAATGGTGTCTTACGGTTGTATTTTGGAGACCAGTAAAATTATGTTCAGCTTAAATTGTTTCGTTTCTAATTCCATTTCCACTATCAAACATGACAAATGTTATTGTCTCGTTTAGTTGTGGTAATAACTAATGGGAGTTCAGATGATTGTGATGTAGGTTCAGATGATGGTGATGTAGGTTGAATATTAATTGTAATCCAATGAAATCCATATAATCGCTTTTTACGGATGGATAGCAGGAATTAAACTGAATGGGTCGATATGACGGAGGATTATGCCACGAATTAGTTCGTTCAGTGGAGCCTGTAATGCATCATTAATCACTGCATCTTGTTCGTTGTGCGGTCGTGGTGTGTAGTTTTGGGATTCTTATTGAAACATTTTGTCTTTTTTCCAACTTGTGACATAGTTTTTATTATTCTAAGAGTTGTAGAAGACCTTGCCGAATATGTCACCCCCATTAACTTTTGTGGTTGGCAAAATAAAATAAAAAGCAACCGAACGATAGCATTTTCCGTTCATATGATGATCTAGATATGATTCAAATCCAGTTTTCTACCAAAACTGTATGGTGTCTGTGCAGGTTATAAAAGCAATTGTCCGAGTTGAGATGTTACAGTATGAAGGCATTTGGCGTTTTGCTTTAAGTTGCAAAATTAGCGTACGACTATGACTTCGAAATCATTGGAATCTATTTCCGTCGTTATCTTTAAGTATTTATGTCGGGGTCACCAGGGTTAGACATGGTGGTAATGACCTGTAGGGTTAGATTCCCAAAGGAAATAAGCTACATTTATTTGCTATTATAATTGCACTTGGCATCAATAATACATCAAGTGACTCGTTAATATGCCAGTGCAATGTGGGCTTGTGGTCCGCTTTGCAGTGATCCTCATATACACCACGGTGGTGGAAAATCAAGTTGGCATTAGTTGAATGGTGAACCACTGCTTTGTTGACACTTCAAATAAGACATGAAAAATATGCTTCGATATTTATGCCGGATGGAAAATGTGAACTCGTCGGTTTTAGTACATCAGTTTTAGTTCATCTGTCACCTGAATCATTTAATACTGGGTCAGTTTGGGACAAAATGTTTGCTGATTGGGGAGAAAATTATTCACTAACTGTATTTTTCATACCACATTTGTGTCATGTACCATATTCATAATTGCACTGATATGAATCTTCTCTGCGATTGTATTACATCAGGAATGCTACGATATTGCCAATATTGCTAATTATTTTCTTCTCGTGAAGTGAATGCAATTTATTTGCTGTCACAATCGACATTTAATAAAAATTCCCAAATGTGTCCTTAGTATCAGAATTGCAAGTGAATATAATGTTCAACACTTACTTGGGTCAGTGAGACCTTCGGGCCAATCGACTTCGGCGGCATGCTCCGCCTCAAAAGCTTTCTCCTGCTCCTCATTTATCCTGTTAACCTAAGAAAAGAAAATGCAAATGTACATAAAGCAAGTTGAGATTGTCTTGCGCATTCGTGGATTCCTCGCTGAAACAAAATACTATTTCACGAATCAACAATAGTCAGTACAATTGGTACTGCTATTATTTACATGCTGACGCCTGAACAATGGCATTATCGACGTCACATTTGTAGCATATTAAATTGCATCGAAAATATTAATATTGCAAATGTTATTCACATGATGTGTATAAAATCTGTTCGTCACTCAATCGTCCAAATACTCAGGAACTCGGCTACCTGTGCGGTAGGCCGAGTGTAGATCTATTATGTTGAAAAATAAATATTTGCACAACAAATGCGTAGTAGAGATTATTCAAAATGATGTTAATGCATCAGATGTCATTATAATGAGGTACACTACTTTACAAATACGATATTAAAATTGAACACAACTGTTTATATCAATGCAGCATCACGGTCGCTAATGAACAAGAACGAATGGGTGAAAGATGTCCGAGAGAATTTGTTGTTATCCTTTTTTTGTTGTTCTTATCAACAAGCCAACCATCAAAAGATGACTCCATCAATTTCATCAGTGTTGGAACGCTTTAGTCCTATTAGAAGATGCTTTTTGTGAATTAAACTGAAGATAAACCTACCTGGTTAATATCTGTCCATATGAAACAAACAAAGTCTGTTATCCTGTTAAAACAAAATCCTGGGGAAAGAAGTGATTCTCCCATGATGTTATAGCGATATCGGTCTCATATATTTAATCTGTCACGGAAACTTTTTACCCTTGGATTGCAGCTCAGCAACAATACATTTTCTGAGAAATCCGCTACTTTCCATATCAAATTATGAGCCATAAACTTTATTTTTGTGCATCTTGAGAAAGATTTATTTATATTTTATACAGTCATGATCTCGACATATCTTTAATTACATTGTAACAACGAATCGCACAAATATGCAATTATTCTTTAAATTTCAACGAAGTGCTTTTTGTACCATTCAAGCTGTGAGTTATATATTTCATCCACTTTATTTAATATTACACATAAAAATCCGTTCATTGTCAGCCGAACGTTTTATGGTATGCTGGTATGTGGCTATTGTTTTAGTAACAATTGGCTTTCAAAATGCATCTTTTGTTAATCACTCTTCATAATTAAAATAATGAAGTTCGACTTGCAGCTGTGTATATTATCTTTGAATATCTGCCAGAGTCATTCTCGAAATAATTAAAATCTGTTTTGAAGCAACTTATCTCTAAGTATCCTAGGTATCCAGTAAAGTTTTAGAACCAGTACCAGCTTTGCAGTGTATACTCGGAGAAGCTGGATCCCATAAATATATATATGTTATCCGAAGCCAATGCTGTAGCTAATGATGAAGCTGCGTTTCCGTGTATACGGTGGCACGGTGCCTCGTTCTCTACGTAGAGCTGTTGGACACAAACGCACAGCGAGCACACTTCAGCGAGATTAATACGTGTATGGCTCTGACAATGAGTGATTAGCCTCTTAATGCAATACCATAACCAGGCAAAGTTGACATAAAGAATAATCAAGTGAATGCTTAATCCACATGCAGTGTTTAAACTTTCATCGACTCGTTTAACTACGAGGCTGAAATGTGCTTATACGCGCCTTTTAGGCTTACAAGTTTCATCAAAAAATCTTCGCATATAAAATTAAACGTATCAATTAGGCGGCTTGATTTTGTTTTTTACCCAGCCGAATCGCACTAATTTCTGAGCAAGACTAGTACGCCGATTTTCTTGGGAATTAGATCTGTGTAAATAGAATCGTGCATTTTTATTAATCACTTGTGGTCTTCGAAGTCGTCGAAATATTCCGGGCTAATTATAGACACTAATTAGTTTGTCACTTTCCCGTACGTCGCCGCAGCTTGACTCGATGTAACATGGCATGACAGACGAGGAAATGAGAAATGCACTGGCTTCCTAGCTTAGCTAGGCATGATTTAGGGTCGCCTTAAAGTATTCGCAGAAGATGTTTTCGAATACAGCTAATTCCATAGCCACAGTTAATGTGTTTATGCTAATACCAAGATCCATCTAACTTTTCATGTTTTTTTTCATTATCAAAGTGATGACTGATAGTTTATGGAATCGTTCACACAAACAAGTAGAAACTCAGTCCTACTTCAGTTAATTACATCCTTTGTACACACAATTTGCCTGTTTTAAAACTCGTTGCCACTGTCCTTATGTACTGATTGTGAAAGACGCTGATTTTTTTGTGCTTTTAAATTGTTGCCACTGTGGAAATGAAAAGATAACATACGTACATGTATGCGTGTTGCATTGTTCTGTTAATGACTGGTGTTGTTGTCCTTTGTCTTGTTTCGGCTCGAGATTTTGCAATTTGTATACATTCTTTTTCAAATGTTATAATTTGTATTCTCTCCTAAATACTTACCGATTACTTTTAATTATTACTATGTACAAAGCAATCTGTTGTAGTCTATTAAATACACTGTTTTATATACTTTCAGTTGTCCTACCAAGACTTGCGTTTATGGCAGCCAGCAACAATCATGTTGACAACAACACTAGAAGATTGGACGTTGCTGTGCAGTTATTTGAAGCATACAGTGCCCTGTCATGTTGTTGTATCCTTTTCTATACAAGAAGGCACATTTATAAAACAATATCATGTCTTTTTCCTGCTTCAGGTAAGTACTCGTGCTGTATTTGTTGGGATGGTATTCTTCAGACAATAAATACTTCTATATACCGAAAGAAAATGTTATAGATAATCATGGCAAGCATCTCTTTTGAAACTGAAGATCTAGAGCGAAAGAATAGATATGAAAAAGCCGTTTTATGTTTGTTTGTTTGTTTTATTTTGTACACAGATTTGTGAGTTAAAATAATAATGCAAATTTTAAAAGAGCAGTTTGCATTCATAGTAACGCTAAATTTTCGTGACATTTTCTTAAATGGAAATCATGGATTAAAATGGGAAATCCTTGCTTTCTGGAAACTTAAAAACAAAGTAATGCATTCAATTTGAGCAGCTTAGCAAAAAAATTCACACATTAAAGTTACACCGATGATGAACGTTTGATAACAGTGTGAGGAGAAAATGCCAAGTGCGCCTTTACTTAGCCAGGACCTAATAAATGCGTCAAACAGAAACTAGTACAAGGGGTTTATTTGCATGGAAATTTACATTAACTGTTTAAGGATAACAATATAAGGTTTCCAATATATGACAGCAAGTGCAGTAAAAAGTGACGTTATGTAAGTCATTGTCTTAAGTTGTATTACAAAAATAAACTGGCTTGAAGTTAATTTAGTGTGAAGATTCGGAAAATACTTTTCATTAGACCCATATCCATATACGCAATGGTGTGATATATGATAAAATAGGTTGGCAACAAAATATGTTGGCATAGATGCCCAAGTATATGAGCACTGAAATTTATTGTAAATTAATGTATATCAATACATATGTATGGTTTCTACTCATATACAAGAGTACTTCTGAAGACGTTTGTTGATGTAACAATGTTTCTCATTCTTGTCAGTTTATTGGTAAGAGCGCTTGCTAAAGATGAAGGTCCTACAGTCACTTCAGCACTCCAGCTGGCAGGTTTGAACTAATGTACCAAGTAGATAAGAGGGTATCCAAGTATATTGGCAGATTCAAATTTCTTGAAGTGAACTCATGTTGGAAGTCGTGCGTTGGCAAAAGACATTACCTTAAAGCAGATTTTTAAAGTTTTAGTCTACATTCTCTGCCTGTTAAGAGTTTAACACAATTTGAGACTGTTTCAGTGCATGGTTAATTTTCACTAATGGTGACATCTGGCGAATGAATAATTCACCAGTGAAGGTGATATTCGTGCTGTAAAATGATGCCCTTAAGAGATCATCATCAGCCAAAGCCGATGAAGTCCTTTTGTTTAAGCTTCAGGCGACAAATGGATAATGTACGATCATCAGAAGTAGATAATCTGGCAGTAAATGCAGTCAGTTCATATCAGGAGAACACAAAGTCCTGTGCGAAATGAAATATTCGCCATGGAATTCATTGGGTTTGGGTTAACCTAAAACAACAGCACTGATTCGCAATTAATATTTTGCATCAAATAATTTTCGCTTCATAACGTGCATACCCTGACATTAGCTTCTCCCTTCGTAACGATTCACATTTATTTTTTTAATTTAGGAGAATTTATTATGACAGTTTTTATGTTTCGTTACAATAGTACATATGTACTCAAGCAAATAGAATTAGTCGCAGATTTATTACTGTAAAAAGTAGTTATGTCCATATCACACAAATGATAAAATGTTTTGCATTATATTTTATAATTCACTTGTGTACAGCTAACTTGATAATGAGTGATTATATCAGCATATATTTCCCATGTTAACATTGGACTCTTTCAGTTGGTTTACAATTTTAAGTACGTCTTGCAGAGACCTTTGTGAACTTTGCTTTACCTTTTCTCGGTGCGGTGAGAATATCGAATAGGGTGTGATAATGTAGAGTGGAAAAAAGATACCGTAGCGTAAATACTGCCTAAGTACCCCAGTGTAATCTCATTAGCATATCAACAGCGTTACGTAGCCATGGATGAGATACCTGCGGCAGATAGGGAACATCTGGCTCAAACGTTGGGATCACGAAGCAGTTCGTAGACAGTTAATAACTATCACATGAAGTGGCAAAGGTTCAAACGATATCGATCATGTTTTATAAGATATCCATGCATCGCTAAGTGTCATGGTTATGATGGAATAGTGGTACGGCTAAGCGATTGACAGAAGTCAGGGTAGATTTGGAAGAGAGGTAGTAGATAGACATTGTCTCGATCAATCGGCTTCTGTATTCTACAGTCTCGTAGACAATTTCTTGTTTTATTGATACATCATGATGTACACAAGAAATCAGACAAGTTTTTATGAAAAATGACATGCACATATTATTTGTTGTATTCGGTTGTGTAAGAAGGAAATAGTGACAAATTTCATTCTCCATTAATACTTAAGTAAAACGGATTCACCATTTCTTGTAGTTTGACAGATTGGCAAGCAATCTTGCGTTTACATAATGAAAATATAAGTCTGGTCCATATCCGTCTCTAATGTTGCTTGGTAATCTACTTCCTTGCTGAGCGGCCTATGCTTAATACATATTAAAGAAGTAACGTAATGGAATGTTCAGGGTATAGGTAAAAGAATTTTAACCAGTAGGAAAATGTCTTATTGTACCGAACGAATATTTTTTGTAATCGCCATATCAGATGATTGAAGGTTAAATTACAACAGATGTGTTTGTATTATTACCCAAGACGAGTGGGCGAAAACCCGCATTTGTGCATGATTTTAACGATAGAACGTCTGTATGTGAATAACGGAATGTTTTTACACATTGTTTACAAGCGTTACTCAACTGGGACCGCTGTTGTTGTACTCGACGCTGTTGGGGTTTTAAGTGCCATTAAAGAAGGCAAAACAGGGAGACGATCGCGCTTCGAATATGGCAAATTGTAATGTCTCATTCATGAATTATTCACCAACATTAGTGACATAAAACATCTCGGGATCAAATCTGGAGGGGCCATCAGCTGTCAAAGCGCATTAATCCGTTTACAAGTATCATGGTTTCGCATCCAAGTAGGATAACTTCTTTGTGACCCTTGCCGTTAAAATGTTTGAGTCGCTGCCACAGTTTCCAATCAGTTAACCCGAAGCCCTTTAATATCTTCAGCAGTTTATTTGTTTCCAAAGAGCAGACTTCGATCTGTTATTTTTCAAAACTTACCCAGCGAACCTCACGGTTTATTACAAAATCATTTTGATCATCAGACCATTTTGTTCATTATTTATATGATTTGCAAATGGAAATGTTGGATTAAAAATTTGGCATTAAGTTACAACAAGATATATTCACATGTGGCGTTGGGAGAATTTTGTACAGAATGTGAAATCTGTGACCAACAAATTGTTGTTTATGTGTGCCGGATTACTGGCCTAATTGCATGTACAAATAAAAGGAGATATTACGAGCACTATTAATATTATATGAATGCTGGAGATTGCCGCCCCGAAAACGTGGCTGAACCTTCAGTCATTCTCGATTTGTCACAGTGATATTCAAGTGTGTTTTTTCAGTTTCAGCTGTAATGTTGACATTAATAATATGCAGTTGTCGCAATGGGCAGAGTCATGTATTTTTTCAGGATCATCAACAGCTAATCCTAGATGGAAAATTACATGTGTATTGTGTTTTGAAGACCAAACGCATTCTTGTAGCGTTCACGTACCATGATGGCGTTGTTAGAATGGAATTAACGTATGCGGCTGTCTTCGGGTTGAATATCAGCCTTTCTGTGCTTCATATGAAGAAGGTATGAAGAGACAATGAAAATATGATCTTAGATGAGAAATGAAATGTACAAAAATCCCCGAAAAATGCCATGCGTTAAGTTGTGCATAACATATACATCTGTGGTGATGTTAAACGTTTATTAGGCTCATCAAATAGTTTAATTACAGTGTTATATTTGCCGTTAAAGAATGCCGTCTGTTCCACAGACAAGGTGACGTCTTTATGCAGGTGGCGGTTATATAATTACGAGAGTAGATAATATGAATGTATAAATGATACCATGAAACGATTACCTTACGCTAGCATCCAATAACAAGTATGTGAAAACGATTAAACAGATGCTAGACTTGTGAATCGGAATTTATGTTTTTTAGGATGAAATTTCATAAATAATGTAATGTGTGACAGGTGTTTAGATTTATAGGGAGCAGAATATATTTAATCTTCTTTCAAAATAATGAATTTTTGTTTTGTTCATATGCACATATTCCACACTACACGGCGTAGGATTCCCAACCTTATAGTTTAAATACGAGGTAATACCTACGCGATTTATGCATTGTTCGCTAGCTTCTTGTTTATGTTATTCGACATGAAGGACATTTTTGTAACAACTATTCTTTTAGCGAATGTCAACTAATCCCTCCATTAAGATATAATAGACCATTAAAAGAACAATTACCCTCCATTAAGCAGACAAATGAAAAATATTTATAAATTGTTTTTTCCAAATCAGCTGGCCATGATCTAATTCTCCCTGATTGCTTTTAGAATACATGCACCTAAATCCTGTGAATACTTATCGTTCTTACCGTTTCATTTTAACTTTTCGTTAGACCCGTGAAATTTTTATGAACAAATTGTACACCGTGTAAAGTACACAATAAGTCTGGATCGTAGGTAATGGTAAGGCGACCACTTCACTAGACTCATTCATACGATTGTATTTCTAAACTACAGAGATTATCCAATGCAGTCATGTAGTAAATTAACATACACTCCTCCCCGGATATATCGATATCGCTTATATCAATATCCCGCTTATATCGATACTTGTTTTTCGCACCAAATTAATAGACCCTCATATTAATTGTTCTGCTTATATTGATATCCCGCTTATATCGATGCTATTTTCCCG
>JBCAUI010009336.1:0-10048 GCA_038406195.1 Haplosyllis anthogorgicola | reverse complement strand
CAAACAATACATGACATTATTGTGATCTAATAAATTTTATGTGCATATGTGCGATAAGCGATGCGCGCGCAATGTGCTTACCGTACACCCTGAGGGTTTCTCAATTGGCGCGCCCCCCCCTACGGCAAATCCTGGATCCGCCAATGATTTCATGATCTGATTAGTTTTTTATGATATTTATTGTTTATTTATTATAAATGACATATCAATGTGTACCACAGAGTTAAACTTAATTGTCTATAATTTTGAGTAAAAATATCAAAGAAAAAGTACCAGGAGGGATATGAAAATAGCTTCAGTAGGACCTGAGTGCATTTGCAGTATGAAAAATACACAATATAGGTCACACATTGATACAAATAAATTTCTATAGTAGGACCAACACCGAAATTTTAGATATATGTGAAAGATAAAAGCAAAGGTACAAAATATGGCTGCCAATTTGAGAATACAGGTCACAAAGACATAGTTCTTACTTGACTTGGATCATATGTGCGTACTCACTCATAAATTCCCATTAGTTTGGGAGCAATAGCACATCAAAAGCGCGGCGTGAAATTATTATGTTCTCTCTTTGGTTCTGTGTGTTTCCAAATTGATAGAATGTTCAGAATAAGGTTCCAACTTAAACTGTCAGTTTTTAATTCATGAAGACGGCAAAGACTTCACTGATTAATGGTAACATGTATTTAAACAGAATGGCGACGAAGACGGTAGTCAAGGATGACATGTCACTGGCGGAAGTCCAGGAGGCGGGAATCAAGTCAACCGTGAAGGTTGCAAAGCTTTGATTATCTCTGCTAGTAAAGGGTATTTAGACACCCTGGGGGTTCTGTTAACCCATGGGGCGAATGTAGACACACCAAAGGGAATTCATGCCACACCTTCAAAGTCTGGATATGAAACAGTTGCTGAAGAATTGAGTTTAATGGTGATAGACCCATCAGGTCAGAGTGAGGAGGCCAGCATAGTGATCAGAAAGCAGGGTCATGATTCTGCTCTTCTTACGGCCGCACAAAACGGACACGAGGAGTGTGTAACTGAATTGATAAAGCACGGTGCTGACATCTGGTGTGAAAACATAGCCGGACAGAACCTGTTGATTATTGCGACATCTGGAGGGCTGTGTGAAATCACAAAGAAATGCCTTGATAATGGTTCGCCTGAGCAAATCAACAAATGTGACAACAAAGGGAACAATACCGTTATGCTTGGTTCGAAACACGATCAGGTCAAATCACTCTCCACCCTCTTGGATCATCCTTGATGCCTGGATCAGATAAATGCTCTTTCCGTAGAATTAGACATGACTCCCTTAATGATAGCAATCAAACATGGTCACATTGAAGCTCTGAATTTACTTTTGTCAAAGGGAGCAGATCCAGATGTTGTAAATAAGGAAGGCTTGACAAGTTTAATGGTAGCTGTTAAAAGAGACAGACGGATAGGAAAAATCAACTCATATCTGGGAATAAGTGATAAAACGCTCGAATACGTCACGCCTCTTTTACAACATGAAGCTGATGTCAATTATATTCGCCAGTCTGACGGTAAAACCCCGCTTATTATGGCCGTTGAAAGCTGTAACAGCCCAGAAGTTATTGAAGTTTTAGTAAAATGGGGAGCCAATGTAAACCATCTTGATAATTCCCGCCACACCGCTCTAACTATCGCATGTGCTCTGAGTGAAGTGGAGACTGTGGCAGTGTTGCTAAGAAATGGTGCATCGTTTCAGGAAAGTCCTCTGTACTCAGTTGGTATCAGAAAGAAAGTCGTTGGAAAAAAACCCATAAACGTGCCAGAGCCCAAATAACAGAAAACTGTAACCTTCCGGCACCTTGTCGACAATCGCTTGGAAAAATTACACAATAACTTCTTCGATTGTTTTTTTAATAAATAATCCCTCAGCAAAGATCGTTGCAGCACCCGTCTAAATTATGTATGCAAAATGTAGACGGACGGAGCTTGAACGGAGGATGAATTATTATCCATTTTAGAAACAATAGAAATTTATGTCGCGCTGTTTTTGGAATAAATGAAGTTAATGTGCTCTGCAAATGAAATAAATTTCAATAACTGCAGTGGATCGCTTGAGGAAATTCTTTTCGTTTGGAGCAACTAGAATTCAATGACCACAAAAATGGTTGAAACTGACAGAAGGGATAAAATGCGATTTTGTTGCAGGTGTATGAACGACCTAAGGACGGTATTTTCCCGACGTTATCGGACACGTGCCGCATCTCGGCCCGACAACATGTGATGAATTCCTTCCCGAACAGCAATCTGTTTCACACGATTCCTCGACTCTTTCTGCCGCAGAAAATGAAGGATTTCCTGCTCTTCAACTTTGACATTGACAATAACGACATGATCTCGTCTGATGAGGAAGAATACGATGATTGTGAGTTTAATACAAGCTTTTAGTTTTTGGGACAGACTTTTTTTTATCTGATTTCGGTGAGGCGATATAGCTCCTCAAATGGATTTCATTTTGCGTCACTGTCTTTGACACCGACAAAAGCATTTATTGTTCTCATGGTGAAGAGCATTAACCAGACATTTCATCCTCTTGAAAAATTAAAAGACTTTGTTAATTAACATTATTGACTGTCTTTCACAAAATCGACCCATCAATCTTTTACTGATATTGTTTTGCAATTCCTGAGTTTTCTTAGAATCGGGGAATGTACACTCGTCCCCGGATATATCGATATTTTTGTATCGATATAAGCGGGATATCGATATATGCGGAACAAATATCTACATATTTTAATTTGACTGACTGCATGAGATTGTATCGATATAAGCAGGATATCGATATAAGCGATATCAATATATCCGGGGAGGAGTGTAAGTAAGTGAATTAGGTAAATTTCCTTATTGGGAAGTGGAATTTATGCACTTATTCGTGAAATTACTAATATTGATATATTAGAGATTATTAATCTTAGTTTGCATGACTAAGTTTAAGCTAGTAATATTAGTTGTAACTAAAGGTAATCTTACAAGGCAGGCCATACAAATACGAAAATACTGAAATGTCTTCAACTGCAATTGGTGATATTTTGCAGATGTCTCAGATGAAGATGTTTGGTAACGCACAGATTCATTAAGAAAATTGGAAGACGTTGGGTAGAAATCGAAGACCCTCGAACCATGCCCACCACCGTACGGATGATCCCAAGTTTGAAGAAGAACAAACTTTTGAGATATGGAAAACTGTTCCCAAACTGTGACTGTGATAACTTCATGAGATGAGTGATTAGATACAGACTGTTTCAGGACAGGAATCTCTAGCTGCTAAAAACTCTTCTGCAGGAAATCTTGGAAAATTTTGGAACAACAGAATTTTACGCTGCCTGATTTTAAAATTACTATTTAAAGTTTAGAGGCCCGCTCATGCTGCACTCATTTAATTGTTACGGGGCACTTCAGTACACGGAATTTGTATCAGTTTCAAAACGTCTAGAACAAAAGAGAGGACATAAGAATTTCACACTGCGCTTTTGTGCGCCATTGTTCCCAAACTGATACAAATTCCGTGTACTGAACTTTCGATAGCAATTTCATGATCTATTGATTATTTGCTAAGTGATATTGTTTTCTTCTCAAAAGCTCCAAAATTATAGTATTCTATGCAAAAACTCTTATTTCACTTCCAACTTTTAATGAAATAGGCAATAATAAAAACGACAAAAACACGGTACATGATTTTCTTTAAATTTAATACTTCAAAATACCTACTGCTGATATTCAGCGCGTTTTCATGAATTTAATGCCCATCCTTTAACGCGTTAAGAGTGGTTTGTTACATGCAGCTCGTTTTCATAAACTTAATGCACATCCATAAAGCAACAAAAGTAGCGTTTTGTTGGTTTATTACATAACGCTACCAGACCAGCGTTCTGTAATAAACCAACATACAAAATTTAACGTCCGTTGTTGCATTAAAGGATGGGCGTTAAACTTATGAAAACGCGCTGTTTACAAGATCTCAAACGTACCAGTAGAGCGGTAGATTCCACTAGCGGATCCTGGGGCCAGAGACCCGCGCACTCCCACAGCTCGAATGTTCTTAGTTTCAGATCATGGTATTACTATCAAAAGTTAAGCCCCCGCAACAATGTAAATGTCATGCTGAGCTCATTCAATTCAATTGTTGCGGGGCGCTAAACTTTTGATACTATCAAAGTATAGTAATTGTAGTATAGTAATTTCATGACCTGTTATGGTCCATACTTTACTGACCAAATTTTAATTGGGTGACTGCTCTTCTGCGGGCAGTACTGCATCCTTTAGTATTTTCTCTAACTGAAGTACGTTATGTACTCCATACCTCGAGGACCTTCCTTGAATTACCGTATCATTGAAAAAACGGACGGATCCGAGATTTTTCATTTGAGGGCGGGGACGAAGACATCTTCAAGCCGTTGGAGAGGACGTTATTTATTTTTTCCCGAAAACCCCATGAAAATAAGAGAAGTTTGGTTCGTTGAGAGGGGGCGTCCCAGTTGCCCCCCGGATCCGCCGACGGTAAACTATACCCGTATGAAATGCATCAGTGAATCGTGCAATGTAACCAAGAGGTTCGCCTTTCCAAATGGGAACACAAAATTATTAGACCGTGTTTTACTTTCCCGTAATACCTTCCTTTACAAAACTGGGTGTATTAACTTCGCACTTAAAAGAGGAGAGTGGGATCAAACACAAAGCAAATTTGAACATTTACGCATTTCTTATAAATGCCAGATGAGATGTGAGTGCACGGGTAGATCACTAAGGTGAGTACATTTCCTGTAATAACCCCTCCCCCCCCCCCCGAAACAAGGTGATGACAGATCTTGTTTATGTAAATTATGAAATTGTTTTGAAATTTTGAAGCCTTGTTAAACACAAGGCCACGGATCCACCCAACACGGGACAATAAATCTTCTCAGTAAACTGGATTAAATTGGAATAGGTTGTTCCTTTGTTGTGTCAATACAACAAAACAGCTTAGTCACGTCAAAACGGGATTTTTTGTTGTCAGTTTATTCGTTTACTTTTTTAAATGAATTAGACTAAAAAATTGGTGTTCAACGTGCTTTTTTATTTTTGTAGCAATCTGAGTTTTGCGCTAAGTGTAAGAATTAAATTTTAAATTGTTGTTAATTGTTTTCTTTGGTTGTAATAAATTAATGGCACTTTATTTTGATATTTGTGTAGACGGCAAAATATGTAAATGCAAATGAGTTATCTTGTCTCGTATTTAAGTAACTCAAATTTGGTATACCTTCAAACACATCGACATGATAATATCTCGTTTTCACTTGACTGAGCTAAAAAAATTTAAATAAGCTTTTCACAAACAAATTTTACCTTTTCCCTTTTTTTTAAAGGTGACCTTTTCTTCATTGTCGTGAAAGTTTCGTCCGATGATAAATGACCTGGCTTAACAGTGTTCTCGTGACGTCTGTCTGTCTGGCTGGCTGGCTGGCCGTCTGTTAATAAAATCATAATAAAAGTGTCAGATATTAACCCAGTTGAAAACTTTACAGGATGGAAATAATATCCGAGTTGGTCAACGATGACATATCACTGGCGGAAGTCCAGGAGGCGGTTCGGAGAGGAGAGGTTGATGTTACAGAAACAGATTGCGATGGGAACAACATTCTTCACAAAGTTTGTTCTCTAAATGTAGAAACCCCTGAGGTTGTAGAATACTTGATTTCTGTTGGGGCAACAGTGAATCAAGTCAACCGCGATGGTTGCACATCTTTGATTATCTGTGCCAGCAAAGGGTATTTAGACACCCTGAGGGTTCTGTTAACCCATGGAGCTTGTGTAAACTCACATGGTGCAGTGAAGCAGGGTCATGATTCTGCTGTGATTGTTGCGGCAGAAAATGGACACCAGGAATGTGCCACTGAATTGATCAAACATGGGGCTGATATCTGGTACAAGAATGGTAAAGGGTACAATCTTCTTACCGTAAGTTGTAGTAAAGGCCTGAGTGGTTTGGTCAAATACTGTGTCAAAAGTAGTAACGATGAAATTAGTGAATGTCGATCAGCACTTACCCTTGCCTGTACAAATGGACATGTTGATTGCTTAAGGATTCTTTTAAATGATGATAGAATCCCAAAGAAGTTATCATGCAATCAATTCCTCACGCTGAGAGGCTCGCAAACTTATCTTTATAACCTTATTTTCACAACCGTAAAAGCAAAACAGGGAAAGTGTGCACTAGAATTGATATCTCATGGAGCTAATTTATCCGAAACAAATTTTGATGATGAGAGTCTTTTGATGATTGCATCCGCAAATGGCTTAGCTGATGTTGTGAAAAGATGTTTGCAAAAGTTGGATGCGAATGAAGTTAACACATGTGACCATGAAGGTCAGACAGCTCTCATGTATGCCTGCAAAAACAAAGCGTATGAATGTCTCAGAGAACTTTTAATGTCTGAAAAATGTTCTATTGCAACCATAGACAAGGTTTCAGCGTTGGAGATGACAGCTTTGATGATATGTGCACAAAATGGTTTCATTGCAGGAATGAAACTTCTGATTCAGTACAAAGCTAACGTAGATATCGTCATCTCGGGGTCTAATGGTTACTACAAGCTCACTGGCAATAGAGACTGCAACTCAGCCCTTATGCTTGCAGCAGAAGAAAAGCATGAGAATTGTGTCAGAGAACTTATAGATCACGGTGCTGATATTTGGTACAGGAATGAAAAGGGTCAGAACCTACTGATGATTGCTTGTGCACAAGGTTTGCTTGAAACGCTTGGGTACTGTTTATCTCATGGAAGCTTTTCAAGGGTGACAGCTTCAGATGATGAGGGTCACACTGCCTTATTTCATGCATACCAGAACAACCAGATTAAATGTATGAAAGAACTATTGTTAGACACCACAATACAGGGCAAAAATGATATTTTAATGACACGTGAGACGCCCCGTGAACGTGAGAATTTGGTACATGTGATTTGCAAGGAAAATGTAGAAAGACCCGATATTGTAGAGCTTCTAGTTTCAAACAGCAGCATGATCGACTCGGTAGATTCATACGGTTGTACTCCTCTCTTGATTTGTGCGGAAAATGGTCGTCTTGAGACTTTGAAGGTGTTAATAGCCCAAGGAGCTTCTATCAATACTGTCCAGTGTTCTGATGGTAGGTTCTCACAGGGAAATTCAGCTCTGTTGATGGCAGCTCAAGGCAAACATGACGAGTGTGCTCTGGAACTCCTCCAGAGTGGTGCTGACATTTGGTATGTGAATGACAGAGATAAATCACTGCTGATCGTGGCATCTGCTGAAGGACTGACTGAGGTAGTGAAGAAGTGTCTAGACATGTCAAATGAAAAATGTTTAGAAATTATGAACAAAGCATTGTTAGCAGCAGTTATAAATAAGCACGAAGCATGTGCATTTGAGATCATGAAGCATGGTGCAGATATTTGGCACACGGATGACAAAGGTCAGAATATTTTTATGCTTGCTGCAGCAAGTGGGGTGAATAATGTTGTGAAATACTGTGTGAAGAATGGTAACGCTAGTGATGTTAACCATAAGGACAAAACGGGCAAAACTGCGCTTGTGATTGCTGCAGAACATAAGCAATTTGAATGCCTCCGTGAAATTCTGAATAGTACGCAGACTGAGAAAGAGCTGTTAAATAAAGTACTATGGACAGCATTAAATGAACACAAATGTGATTTGGTTAGTCTTTTGGTATCGAAAGGCGCTTCATTGGGTGACGAGCGTCTAGGACATACCCCACTAGCTGTATGTGCAGAAAAAGGCCATCTTGAGATACTGAAGACATTACTCAGCCTTGGAGCTGATGTGAACAGTTCGGGAAGAAACGTGAAAACATCTCCATTGCTGAAAGCAGCAGCTAGAGGTCATGAAGAGTGTGTGTCTGAGCTCATAGCTCACGGGGCTGACATCAATGGAACAAATGAACGAGGGCAAACTCTGCTTATGATTGCAGCTGAAAAATGTTTATTGAGCACTGTAAGAACTTGTCTTGAAAAGGGAAGTGAAGACTATATTAACATGGTTGATGATGAAAATAAAACTGCTTTTATGTATGCATGTAAAAGCCATCAGATTACCTCCTGGGAAGAGTTTTTTGAAAGTCAGAAATTAGATGCATGTGATTACTCTTCAGTCTACAACAAGTATTCTGAAAGATTACAATCGTTGAAATTATACAGATATAGTCTAAATGAGCCTCCACGACCAGCGACAAAGCCTTTAAATAATGAGGAAAAAATGTTATTGGTAGCAAATGAAGCTTACACTAGAGAGCACAAAGTGTTTGATTTTATAGCGATGGATGTTAATATTTGGCACACAAATAGTGAGGGTCAGAATCTTCTGATGATAGCTGCCCGAAAAGGAATGGGTAAGGTTGTTAGATATTGTGCATCACAGGCAACATTTGATAACTTGCACACAGCAGATCAAAATGGAAATACTGCGATCATGTACGCGTGTCGTCAGCAAGGAAGCTATTTCTCTGAAAGTTCAGAAGTCTTGAACTGTCTAGCAGAAATCTTGAATACTGATGCAGCCTTTAGCAAACAAATCGAAGGGCTCAAAAGCAAATACACTGATATAGATGCTAAGATATATGGCAAGGATCAGTCTCTCATGGAACTTGTCTGCAAGGGACGCGAGGACAGAGCAGACATTGTAGAGCTTCTGGTCACGAAGGGAGCATCAGTAAATGCACTAGATTCAGATGGGTTTTCGCCTCTCATGACATGTGCCAGAAAGAATTATTTGAAATCCCTGTGTGTTCTACTGCATAACGGAGCTAATACACATGCAACATATAAGGTAGTTAGGATATTGCGTAAAGAGGAAAAACATAAACTTCTTCCTCTCAGAGGCAGCACTGCACTTCTGTTGGCTGCCACGGAAGGACACGAGAGATGTGTGTTGGAACTGATATCGTATGGGGCAAATATTTGGAGTTCCAACAGGAAGGGCAAAAACCTTCTGATGTTGGGGTCTGCAAAAGGTTTGTGGAAAACGGTGAAGTACTGTCTTGAAAATGGTACTGCTCAACAAATCAAAAGCTGTGATGACAAGGGAAATAATGCTCTTTCCTACGCCTGTACAAATTCACAGCTGAATTGCTTAGACATGTTATTACACAGCCCACATTGCTTGTCACATGTAAACATTGCTTCAGGACAGTCAAACATGACTCCACTAATGCTGGGCGTGTCTAAGAAATCTCTGGCTATTGTGAGATTACTCATCCGAAAAGGTTCTGATCCTTATCAGGAAAACATGTACGGTGTTACTAGTCTGATGATAGCAGTCGGTAAACATCCACGGAATGATAAAAAGGCCCCAAAATCTTCCTTTGAATTCGTCACCCTTTTGCTTCAGCATGGAGCTGATGTGAATCACGTTTGCAGAGATACTGGTGAAACAGCGTTAACCGTGGCGGTCGCCAACAAAGCTCCAATCACTGTCGTTGAAGAATTGCTCAAGCATGGAGCCAATGTGAACCATGTACAGAAAAATGGCAACACAGCACTGGGAATTGCCTGTCTGAATAATACAGAGGCGACTGTAAAACTTTTACTAAGAAATGGAGCATCCTTGTCTGAGAATTTAGTTGCTTGGTTTCGATTAAATATGTCACGAGACAAGAAAATAGTTAAGTTGCTTGTTGTAGCTGGTATGGCTTCCGGCCACGAACTCACCAAAGTAAAAATTGAGCATGGGGTTGTTCCAAAACTATTTAACCTCTGCCGTATCCCAGCTCGACAACATGTGATGAATTCCTTCCCGAACAGCAATCTGTTTCACACGATTCCTCGACTCTTTCTTCCAGAGATCTACAAGGATTTTCTGCTCCTTAAAGGTATGCACTTTTTCACATTCTTCTCCCAAGCGTCAAATGCCTGTTTAATCATCTGGACTCTATTTCACTACGATGATTTTCCGAATTCGGCAATAAAGTGTTGTACGTAATTTGCCGTTTCGTCAAAACTATGTAAAAGATTTCAAAGGCGACGGGCATCTAAAGCCTCCT
>JBCAUI010009325.1:0-10048 GCA_038406195.1 Haplosyllis anthogorgicola | reverse complement strand
GCAAATGTAGGTCAAGGTGGGAGAAACAGTTTGCAATGGTAATGAGACTGTATGCCCAAGAAGTGATGGATATTGTACACCCAAGAATTTTTGCGGTTTTCCGCACACACATAGATAACAAAGTCAAAATTTAATTTAAACTTTTATTTTTGACGGTGCGTATTTGATCCCACAGATCGTGATTGATCCTAGGACAGATTACGCATGGTGCGTGATCTGCCCTAGGCTGGGGAACGATGCGCATAATCTGTCCATGCGCGTAATTGAGACTGTTACAACGTTTCAATATAGATTTATAACTTACTATGACCTATTGACTTCGCTGCAAAGTGATCAACAATTGATTTTCACACTTCAACAGAATATCACAATTCGCTGCTTCATTCATGTCTCAGGATTTGTCTTCCACTATCAATTGATTTCCCATACGAAGAGTAAGCTCAGTTCAGTACTGACGCCTTTTTAAGATATTGCAGAGTATGAAATGTTTGTTCGTGGTTGTTTTGCAAAAATTTAGAAAACTCGAGCTGAGGTTTTTGCTCTGTGCAAATACATTGTGAGTAAAATGAAATGCATTTCATGAACTGAATTATCGTCAATGTGAAGATGCAACAAAATGAACACAATTCCAAATTTGTACGTAAAATGATAAGTTGCAACAACAAATCAATACACACAAGCATACATGACCAAAAGCCTATTTATTCAAGTGACATGCAACTCAGTGATCACAATACGCGAGTTTCTTGGTAACTGATTTATTTCTACCCCTGATGGTCACATTTTATTCAACATTGGTGCTATGATGTCCATGGCACGACTTTTCAAGCGTAATTTGTTATTCAGCAAAATAAGCATTTGTTTATGACAGTGTACTTGAAACCGACTGTAGAAGAAATCTTTTTATTTTTGGCTGTTCCCCTTGCGTGGAAGTCATAGTTTTTCTTGGTATTATTTCACTTTTAGTAGAGTGCATATCCTGCTGAAGCATTACTTTTGAGCGCTAAATTAGCCAAGATTTCCACGTCTTAAAACGTAATTTCAATTTTTTTTGATTGAATTTGATTACAATTTGGTTTGAAATGATCATATTCCTTTACATGCAATATAAACATAAAAGCTTCTGAAATTTCTATCAGTTTTGAAACAATAGAAATTCAAAAGCACAGCGTGGAATTCTTCTGTTTTCTCTTTTGTTCCGTACGTTTCAAAATATACAGGAATTTCAGGAGTTGGACATGTAAAGAACTTAACGAAGCGGAAGAATGATGAGTTTAAATTGATTAAACATAAAACATTAAACATAACTTTGTGTTGAGTCAATCAGGCATTAACATAAAATGTAAAAATAAAATGTCTGTTCATGTTCGTTTTACATTAGTTTACACATATGTTCATGTAAAATAATTGAACACAGATGTTGAAGCTTGACAAGATATATAAAATGCATGCATGTAACATTTCCATTGATTATTTCTCATCTGTAATACTGTAATCCACAAATATATGCTGTGAAATAAGCTTAATAAAAGCACTATTGATTATGATACATGGCACAATATCATTTAGCCACATTCATCATGTGTGTTGTTCTGTCTGGCTTATGGATCTGTTAGATGTTGTTGGTAACTATGGTTCTGTTTTGGGATGTTTACAGATTTGAAAGATATTTTCAATCATAGACAATTTAGTGACATATTTAAATGCTCAAAGGACAAATAGGTGAACATCGTTGAAATGTGATATCGCCGTTTAGAATTTGGTGATAATTTCACACTAAATGGAAAAATATATTGTCTTCCGAGTTCAAAATATCATTTAAATTGATGGAGATAACTTTAGTTGAGAACGAAAACTGATTGGACATGTACCTTGTTCTCAACGTTATGTTCACAGTGGAGGATCCAGGGAGTCCCGGGGTCTGGGCCCCCTCTCCCCCCCCCAAACATTAGACTAAAACTTTTTCAGCCTCACTTCGCATGGCATAACATTTAATAACCTTTTTTTATTAATTTTCCGGTCTCACTGTGCCTGGCATAATTTCCTTACACAATGTCGCAATTCTTTTTTGCCTCTTCTTCTTATTCATAATTGCAACATGCATTTGTGACTCATGTAAATAATAAAAAGTAACAAAGTAACTATACTCTAAATTAATTATTCCTCCTAACAGGACTGTATACTGTCTTGTCTGGTAAATATGCAAATTGTGTAATAAATTAACATTTCCGTTAATTGTAGTAGGAATTGCTGTTTGGAATGTCTCAATGATGAACTCTATTGTGCAAATATTGTATAAAAGAAGTACTTCGTGAAAATATAAATGTAGACTAACAGTCGCATGGTTTCTGCTATTAAAATCGATATAAATGCTCTCAAGAACATCAGTTAATGAGCTTGTTAATGCTCAATGATTCCTTGTATTCAAATTATGCTGCGTGTGTTGTTATAAGAATAATGTGAAATGATAATTGAGAATTTGAGAACATTTTAAGAAATCACTACCGGTCCCAGAAACAACAGAAATTTACTAGTTCATTTCATCGAATGGGCCAAAACACACACGTTACATTAAATATCAGTAAGATCTAAGAACCGGACCACACAGAACAGAAAATTATATTTCAAAAACCAACCACAAAAAGTCATCACTTGGCTGGTTGCGGAGGCTGGCAAACCACTGAAGCAGAACTATGTACCCTAGCATCATAACATACAGTACTCACAATAGCACATCAAGTTTGGAATCATTCAACCGCATCAGTTATTGTCGATAATGGAGATGTAATGGAGGTATCTGTCAAGGAACATTTGCAATGTGTGTAACCGTATTAAATGTCACTGTTGGTTTTTATTAGTGGTAAACCCATCACTTATTTATCACGTTTCTCGAATAAGCCTTTTTATCTTACAAACCATGTTACTTGTATTTATACTTTATTCTCTCGTCTGTGTTGCTTTTATTATCTTATTCGAAGCTTTTCGACAGATATTTACAAGTCTATATTGTATTTCCATTATATTTTTATGAAGAAATGCATATTGTCATAATTATTTTAGTAGGACTGTAGTTAAGCCATTTGAAAAATATAGACTATCTGCCGTAATGCTCATTAATGTGAGATTATTTACGGAAAGGAAAATTGGTGTGGCTGCCCTAATGGTCCACTTATTTATTCAACTTTTTAAATCAATTTGATAAAAGATCTTGTGTTGAAGTATCGAATCTTTTTATCAGAAGAAAACATTCCGAGAAATATTTTAAAGAAGCTTCCAATACTATTCAATGTATTTCATTCTTTGCAAAATGCATGATAATTCTTGGAATAATGGGTTCTTAAATAATTAAGCGTATGTGCAAAGTATGATGTCGTATGTCAGTGCACTAATAGCATCAATCAGATATTGATTTTTGGCTAAATTGCTCAGTTTAAGCATGCACTGCATGTCTTTACTGTCGTAGAAGTCAAACAACCGCAAACAAGAATGTAATACAAATTCTTAACACAGTTACCACATATAATGGTCAAAAATCCATATCAAGGTTTTAATTGTAAATGCACATGAATGTTTAACACGCAACTCACGGGAGAAACTTCTTCCTGATTATGATTTATGACATTTTTCAAGTTCCCTTCAGGGTCAGTCGGTAATTATAGATGAAATCCGTGTAATTATAATGGACTTTTCATCCTGCACTGAAAAGCAGTGGATTCTTTTATGTTTATTTGATGCATTTTGCGGTTAAATTATACTGTAAAGCGGAATATTGGAGAGATTGTCGTGGGTCATTGGCAAAAACGAAGGTCTGTATTGAATGAATTACATCAAACTGGAATGGTCAGCTCAAGTTTTCGCATTTGATGACTTATAATCCGATCAGTGCTTCAGTTTGCTCTCAAACCATGTTGATTAAACAACAATGTCTTACAGCTCGTTTTCATAAACTAAACGCCCATCCCTTAACGCAACAAAGGTCGCATTATGTACCATTATGTAATAAACCAACATAACACTACTCTCAGTATTAATTTTGTTGCATTATGAATGAACATTAAGTTTATGAAAATGAGCTGATGGTAGCATTAGGTAATAGACTACTCTTAACACGTTAAATGATGGGCGTTAAGTTTATGAAAACGAGCTGATTATGTGTGAATTAGTATAGTAACATCTAATAACCGTCAGCGGATTTTTTATAATCCAAACAACACAACAGTAAATTTAACGCATCCAATGCCAAGAAATTGATGCATTAAGCACCGTTTGTTTATTACTTAATGCTAAGCTATTGGCGTTTGGAAACAAGCCAACATAACGCTTAACGCAACCTTAATGCAACTGCGTTTATGAAGACGCGCTGTATGCCTACGGTACATAAAATAATCGATTCTAAATCTCGAATAAAATACAGGTACAGTATAAACCTGGTTTTCTACAAACCATTGCAGACCAAAATATAAAATCGGAAACTCTGCTTTGTTACACTGAATTAAAACACTGCTCGGGGCTAGATGCAAGACAAAACATAGTTCAACATCTTTCCAGCTCACCTGCTTTTTAACTTGCCACGGGCAACCTGCTTTTTAACTTGCTACGTTTATGGTAGTAAAGTAAGTGTCAGTAGTAATTGGCTCTGAAGTGATAACATGGAAAGTACAATGTTTCAATTTAGTGTGTGCTCTGTAAGCCACGAGTCTTTCTTGTTACATGAGAAAGATTTGTCACCCCATTTGGGGAAAAGTAAATTTCATTCAGTCAGGCTGAGGATTGCTTTAGCTGTGATTGATTCAGTTGCGACTGCGTCCATTTTATGGACAAATGTACATAGATCTAAATACTAACGACTTCTTTTAATGGAACTATTATGACCTTAAGTAAGTGACGATTAGACCCCTGCTGTCAACAGTGTAATAACTATTACAAGATAAAATCAATCCATTTATTTAAATCAAACACAAAGATCAAGACGTCAATATGTTAATAATTTCTTTAAAGATCTCCTTATCCGGGATAAATCGACAACATTGTGAATTTCACAAATGTTTATCGCTGTTAAATAAACCCCATTGTTATGTTTCGGACCTTTTTCACACTAACGAATCATAATTATCAACAAACCATCCACTGGGTGGGTGGCTAGACTTTTCTGTGCGTCAAAACCAGTGTTGTTTTGTTTATCCTAAATGTCCACAATCCCAATGGGTTTTAAATTCTTAAATTCTCAATAATGAACTGAGCACATGTAATACAAATTTAATTCCAGTACAGAATCAACAACATACTAACTTGTATATTCCATTTCTGTGCTAATTTAAATATAAATTTTTAAGCAGCTGTTCATTGAGTATGTATTGTAAAATAGGAGTATGTGAATACTGTGAACCAGATACTGTTTGGATGTAGCAACTGGCATCTGTACACATCTGTGCAATATAATATACTTATGTAGTGCAATGTCTCATTGAATTTTATTCATATGTATCTATTGTGAAACATTTACATATGTATAGTGTACTGTTTAGATTGTACAACTGGCGATATGCAATATAATGTACTCGAGTTGTACAGTTGTTCATTGACTTGAGTTGATCGCACACAGAAACGACCCAAAGCGATAAATAAAAACAAATGTTAAACAGAATTAACATTATGGTGCTTAAATCTCTGGTGGATCCAGGATTTTCCGTTGAGGGGGAGCGCGCCCGGTCTGTAGTTGCCAACCCCAGTTGCGCCCAGAATTCGGTGAAAAATGCATCAATATGACAGAAAATCCGGGCGGAGGAAGGGAGGGAGCGCCGTCGGGTGGGCCCTAGTCCGCAAATGCGAGCATTTCTTTACATCTCGCCTTTGACGGGTTAGGTTAAAAGACTGATTGGCGGATCCAGGGGGCGGGGGTGTGCGGGAGGCGCGCGTTCCCTCCTACAGCCGGAATTTTCTTCTTCTTCATGCAGTTTTCGATGAATTTTGGGCGAAAATAGGGGTGGCGCTCCCACCCCCCAACTAAGGGACCCGGTGTCCCCTACAAATGGATTAGGTTATCTGTTTTCCATGTCAATACCTCAAAGAAGTATATACAGTAAAATATATATATTCCAGTGAAAAACTGAGCACATCTATATTTATTTGTATGTTAAGTCACCCATAGTATTTCTATATAATGTTTTAAAATAATATTCAGTGCTCTTCATAATATTTAAGTATGTTTTCCTGTTTGTCACAATGCAGTCCTACTCAAGAAACAGTGACAATCGATACCAAAGTACAGTATACCTACGGAAACACGATTGATTAGCTCAATTTATAACTGTAGCAGTATGTGGTTTGTTTTTAGTATGCTGTACATAAAAGTAATGTACATTACTGTATTAATGTTTTAGGGGGACCGCAGGAGGCGCCCCCTCTCCCCCCCCCACGGCCAACATTTTCTTCATTTTCATGCAGTTTTTCCCGATTTTTGGGCGAAAATAGGTGGGCCGGGTGCCCCCCGTACGGGAAATCCTGGATCCGCCAATGTTATTGTTGGTAGTATTAGTAGTTGTGGTGTGATGTAAACTGTTTTAAACGGAATTGCATGTTTAGATAATTATTGTATAACTTAATTAGTGAAATCATTACTGACAAAATAATCTAAAACCAAGTTGAAAATATAATTTTAAAAATCCAGTTGTTTAAGGTATTGAGATCTACAGATGAAAATCTTCCCACTTGGAAAAGGTCTTATGAAGAAACGAAAATGTTTGGAAGCACATCAGATATTTAATACTTGCAATTAACCATGACTGTCTAACATATTGCTCGTTTGCATGTAATCTGAGTTTATGATATTTTGACACAAAGCTAAGCTAATTGTAACAAGATATCACCTTTTGAAATTTGAAGAGTGAAAAATACATCCCAACAATATAAATTAGAATCCTTAATGGTTTCTAGATTTGTATGTACCTTGCAGTGGTAGGTACAGAATTTTCATTGATGAGACACCACCTTTGTTTATTTGTTTGTTTTGTTTTGTTTTTTGCACAAAAATGCTTGGAAATTAAAGAATACAAGGCAAAGTCCCAGGAAAATTAAATAAATACAGCTTATCGGTTGGAGGGGCGCCCGGGTCCACTTGGAGAATCCGCCACTGCAAGTTACCAAAAATAGAAATTTGTGAAGAATATGTAAACTTACCTTATTTCTTAGTCCAATTATCTCATAACTTTCAAACTTCCGAAAAAGGCGACCGTTCTGCAGAGAGACTATCACAATTCCATGGACGGTCGACCTCCTTTGAGATCTAGTTACTCTCCTAATTTATTACCAGTTTGTATCCTTTTGTAGCAAACCTACAATGGTATCCAGGACACACAGTTTAAGTAGCTACGTTTTAAAGACATATCCAATTGATGATAACTTCATATTTGGACTGAACATTAATTGAACTATATGTATGCCCATCCAGATGTGTCATATAAGCTTAAACACCAGCTTGAGACTAAGTCTTGCTGCAACCACCGACGAGGCAAGAGTGAGCTGCCACATATACATAGCATGTGTGTGAAAAACTGCTGTTCAATGCATAATAAACACAACTTGTGTTCACAGGGGGAGAAAAAATCAATCGCCTTAACTTGCTACCTCATCAGAGTTGCTGTTCAATACAATTGGAACATTACACATAATTATGCTCCAGTACATGATAGCAGTAGCAGTCATCATAATTGCTAATTAAAAGGTGCTTAATTAATATTGATGAATAGCATTTATTCAGAAATTGACCTTTAATTCATGTACGTGTTGAATACATTGATGCCCGATATTTTTGTATTTGTATTCAAAATTCCGAAGGATTCATCTTAAGTTGTTAGTTTAGTCATGCAGTTACAGTGGTCAAGAGCGCCACTACGACAGTATTGTGTCAATTTGACAGCTTACTAAGTTAGCATCCAGAAGACTGTCTCACTAAACAATTCAAATTCAAATTCCAATAATGGTTCATTTATACTTTTACCAGATGAGTTTGCAACAAATTATTTTGAAATAGAGATCTATACCTGAATGCAAGTTTGAAAAATAGCTTCACCTTTAGCTGTTATTTAGTCTTAGATTAATTTAGATCATTTCTGCTGCAGATTGACCTACACAATCTCATTATTTATTAATCTAATTAGTGCCCATAAATAAATCAGATTTAGCCCTTACAGTTCACTGACAGTTTCTAACGCTGTTCATTGATTAGACGTATACCTGTGTGCCTGACTGACATACAAGAAACCGCATGCATTTTCCACGTATATGGTCATCGTTATCAATAAATTATTTGACTTCCATGCTCCACTTATTCCCAGGATCAACTATTGTTTATACTGGTTGCTAAGGGCAACGTGTTTATTTTTTGAATGCATGAAGCTGCTTTGAACATTTGGAAAGGAAAGGTTACCTGCCCTTTTAAACTTCGTGAAGAAATAGAAATGTAAGGCTTTTTTTTATGAAATGAAATATTTCATGACAGAATGCCTGGTACATGAACAACCGAAAATATTTTGCTAAATGGAGCTGATGGTCCAATTCTTTACCTAAAATCGCTTCTCGACATTTTTCTATTCAATTTAAAAATCACTTGACTTTAGATCCATCGTGAATTTCTAGTATTTTCAAATTAAATCACATTCTTTTCTGTGAGTTTCGTAAAAATAGACCTACTGTTCCGTGTTTTTCCGCTGTAATAGATTGTCTATCACCGATAAGCTAACCCAAAGTTACAATTCCGCAGCTGAATATATTGCATAACACACAACAAAAATATAATCATTTTTTCATGAATAACCATTCTTGAAAAAGTTTTAAGGCAAATAAAACATTTACATTCGCAAAGAGCTTTTAGTATGTTTGAGAATTATTGGTATTGCAAGCTGTAATGTTTTCAATGTATTGAAATCAGTTCAAAGTGTAATTATCATGGAACAATTGATAATTCCTCAAATCTCTTTAATCTTAATTAGTGTGCGAACCTGTATTTTGCTTTGTTTCTGATGAATACCTGCAACTACAGCAGCACCACTGTCTGATTGACCTGATCAGTCACGGTAACAGAAACGCACATCTCCGAATCAATTTTCAATTCTGACTACATCCATTGACTGTTTATTGAACACTGTGTTCCACTCCATGCCACCCCATAATAATGACTATTGAACATTAACGAACACAGTTTTCTAATCTTTTATACCTTTTTCCCCTTTTCCGGTACACATCATTAAGAGAAAATCGTATCAATTTGCGGGGTCTGCCACATAAAGAAATTTCACTGTGTTCATTTCTGTACAGTGCGAATTTCTACTGACAATAGAAAATTAAAATTTTATTCAAATCTGCGCGGGTGTAGTTTTCAATCCTTCATCCTGTATTGGCATGAAAGGAATGGATCGCTTAAATTAAAAAATCTTAAGAAAATGTAGAACAGCATTTTTTTCATCTGAAAAATTGAAATTTACATAATTTAAAATATTTTAAATAATTTAAATCTTTTAAAATAAAAAATGGTTGTTAGTCAATGTGCAGTAGCTCCGATGGCGTGGGGCATGTGAACACAGTGTTCAATAACCAATCAATAACTGATGGATTGGTAATTGATGTGATTCTGTTTGGAACAATTGTTTTCACCCTTTGATGCTGTTTGTCTTGTAATCATGACCCATTTGGCTCTTTTGATCATCTTGAGTAAATTAATTTATTGCTCTGTTTCGTTCTTCGGAGTAATGTATTGATAGAATGCATGATATTATTAATGCTTTTGTGAATCCCTCCCACCAGTCTGTGTGCCCTGCCAGTACACAGAAATCTTATCATTTTGGAAACGAAGAGAACAAAGGAGAGAACGAAAGAATTTCATAGCATTAAGCACTGTGCTTTTGATGCGCTGTTGTTCAACTTCTGATACGAATTCCGTGTGCTTTTCCTGTTAGTTTAGTAGTTAGAAGGGAATCTAATGTTATAATATTTATGGTGATGCGTTACGCTTTGCGATGGTGTATTATGCTAAATATTGGGTTCGAAGAACTTT
>JBCAUI010009314.1:0-10048 GCA_038406195.1 Haplosyllis anthogorgicola | reverse complement strand
GATGCCAAGTGGGAGATTATTCAATCAAAGAGATAATTACAATTTGGCAGTTATTGACCTAAGTCAATCCTCTAACAAAAACGTCTTCAAATATATAGAAAAAAATGCGTGATGTTAAATCAATTAGCCATTATTCTTTGCTTCAAGAGCCAAAATAGTTAAATTCTGAACGAAACAACCTTAAGACCGTGGATCTGTAGAATTGATTCTCAATCTCACCGACGTTGCCTTTTCTCTACAGTTTCTTTATGCCCCTCCTAAACTCGATTGACTTGATTTAGATTTTTGTTCGTTTGAGATATTTATTTATCTTTCTGGTCGCATCGGATCCCTTTTCTATCATATTGATTAAATTAGTGACACCTCATACACAAACAAAGAAAACATGTCATTATACCAAGATACCGGATAGTTATGAATTTAAATAAGAATTTTATTCAATAAATCTTAAAAGTGCTGTTATTTTTTGGTTATTTTCAATACATTACACCATGTTGTTAGTAATCAAATCACTGTAAAACTCGGGACACGACATACACCACCCACCCAGTCACATACAAACACAAATATGTACAGAGCTTGTAAAACGTGCAAATCTTGTTATATTCGGTTTCCGCCGTCGAATGAGTTGCAATAGCAGGACTTAGTTGCACGTTTTTTTATGTTTGGTTTTTATATCGCATTTACATGTACACTAAATTTGTTTGGTATTTGACGTAGCCTTTTTGATGTGGCAATGACGTCTATTTGATCTTTGGAGTCTTCTTTTCTGAGCAACGCCTAATTTCAAAACGTGAAGCTCAACCCCGCTAATGCTCAACGATTACCTTTTACAGATTTTGTGACTAAGTTCAGAAGTCAAATAAGAATTATACTGGACAAGAAATAGATTCAACAATTCAATGCATAATTCGCTTTCCCCGTTTCTTCATAATTTGCTTTCGTTCACGCACTATGGATTTTTTTCGAATCCAACACAGGTACATGTTAATGTATCCGTTTCAATTACAACACTGATATTGGCTGCAATGTCACATAAGAAGAGTGAAGATCAAGTTCTATTGAGTATAATAGTCACATTGCAGAAGGCTACAATACCAAAATGACAAAAGCATGTTGAATACCTTCTACTAATTTCTCTGAATTTAACTAAGTGGATTTGTAATGGTAACTACGTGGATTTGTAATGGTAATACTGTTACTCCCTTGCTGGATTAAAATGCCGTAAATGTCTTCACACAGCGCAGTGTGCCCAACACTAATTTAAGTGGTGCTCCTTATTTAAGAACAGCTTTTTATCAATTTATGCAGAATTAGATAATGTGGAACCTATTACATCAACTAACCTGCAAAAAGTATGAGGTCAGAAATTACCCATTCTGCAGGCTACTTATTACTTCCTAAATATGCAGTAGAAAAGAAGCTAACTGAATTGTAGACAAAAGTCCTGATTTATTTTTTAATTTCCTGGTTAATGAATTGAAAATAAGATTTGTGTTTGTGGGCTACAATGATAATAAATTCACAAATCAGCCAAAAAAAGGGGGTCAGCATTATTTTGGGCTTGTGCTTTATTTCCGACATTTACCGTATGTTTTGTTTCCAAAGTAAGCGTGAAATGTTACAAGACATGCTGTAACATGACTGAAATTATTATCATTATTATTTTTGTTTCTTCAGTTAACCTGGTTATTTTGTATATTTTACCCTTTGTGGCTTTACATTTGTCAGTTTGGTATTGTTACTATGGAAGACCCTTGTAACCACGGTGACGTAGTTAGTGTTCAAACACCATGGCAACCAAAATGGTCGAACACAGACCAAAGTATGGTACCATTGGGTGGTACTCACTATAGAGCATTAACATACAGTATCCATAGCTACTACTACACACGCAAAAATAATTTATCTTTTTAGAAACGGCAAAAATTTACACCGATTTTTTACATTCTATTTTACAAAGGAAGAAGTACAACCTTATTAGTGCCAGAGTTTTGTATTTATTGGATTACATGATAAAAATGCAACTCATGAAACTGAGTTGAGACCGCTAAGTAGTAACTTTTGTGTTACTGTTTGTAGTACTCAGTGCTTTCTTGTTGTGATCCTATTTTAATTCCATTTATTTCTAAGATTCTCATATTTCAGATGGGTGGGTATCGTAATCCAACTAAAAAACACATTGGCCTAAGGTGGAAGGAATTAAATGAAAATTCAATAGCAATTAGGTATACGTAGGAGTGTCACGGTGGCTTATCCAGATACGTTTCCAGTCAAATTCTTGATAAAACAAGGGAATTTAAATGGTTGACATATGACTAACATGGTGACCATCATTGGGGTAGCGGGGAGTAGGCTGGGGCTTACAAGTAACACAGCACGTTTCACTGCATTCAGCCACAAAGTTGCAGCCCATCCATGCAATTTAAATCGCATCATTAACCCGACTGTAACCATCACATTGGTACAGTCGTCCCCACTTATATCGATATCCTGCTAAAATTGATATAATATAATGCAGTCAGTCAAATTAAAATATGTAGATATTTGTTCCGCTTATATCGATACAATTTTGTTGCCAAATATAGCGATATAACCGGGGACCACTGTATTGGTCCAAAAGACGACTGTAATGACCAAACCCAAATAGAGAGCACCAGTGGCTGGTATCTGGATTAACAGCCGTGACTTACTCTGGCAAGGCTTTGCTACACAATTACCAATTTCCTTACCAAAATGTACAGATTTTATGACGCCGTAAAAATTCCCACTTTTTAGGCAAAACGTCTTTACATTTACGTAAACGTGCAGCTTCACCTCGCCATTACTATGGAACACACTTGTGCAGCTGTAGCTGTAAGAAGAGAAAGGACAATGTCCCGGGACTGTTGTTGTTGTTACAATGATGAGAATAATTACAATGAGTTTGTTACATTCTATTTATCACAGATGAATATGGAACGCTCATTAGTGTAGGGAAACTTCATGAGGGACGCAGGGAGGGGCCGCACTATCACCTTTGGTGTCGAACTTGATCGAAATGGTGGGAACTGCACACATAACTGCCTGTTCAGGCAACAATAACATGACCGTGCATAAAAAACTATTGTCTGACGGCCTGCCAATCACTTGTGACGTCATAGTAATTTTCATGACGCAACATCACCAGATGTAAGTACGCCACACCTTGCTTCCCATCTATTGACAGTAGAATACAAGTTACAGCAGAATACAAACACTTACAAGACTAAAACACCGTTTCAAAAAATATATACAATCTCATTAGTTAAACGTGAATAGCGTAAAATGGGAGAGCAAGAGAGAGAGACGGGCAGTTTTCGTCCATTCACAATATCTCATAAGTATTGTTTCTTTATATAAAAAATCATTTCCATGTTCGGGAATAATTGTTGTTGCAATTTACAATGTCAAGTTTTTCAAACTTTCAAAGTCATATTTTCAAACAATATACGTTTATACTCGTATATTACAACAAGTTCTTGGATACATTCTTAACATTAACTATCGTCTAACAATGAGTGCACATCACTCAAAGTTTAGTGCGTATCTTCACCCGTACGTATAAGAAATGTACTAGTGCACCCCAGCACAAAATCTTGGGTTTTATGATTTACATGGGATATATTGCTACAATTCATCTTTTATTTTTAGAAAATAGATGTATAAATTAATAACCTATTTCAAACGTCCAATTTGTTTCGAAAAGTATACAATATCACCCCTACATAATGTACCAGCTGAATGATGTCAGTTCTGACACAGGTTCTCTGGACAATTTATTGTAGCGTAAATGTACATGTAAACACTGTATATTTCCCCAGGTAAACTTACTCCCACCATTTTCACATTATGCCTGTGCAATTGTTTTATCCGCACATACATTTACATGTATTTACATGTGGTACCCTCGATCAGTGTTACACAGAACAAAAGTTAGGTATGTCACTACAATGCTTTTATGTACTTTACTGCCATTTCCCTTTTTGTCTTTTTTATTACAGTGGAACTTCCTTTGGGCGGACCATCTTTAGCACGACCAACCTCTCTTTGCAAGGCCATCCGAATTTTGAGGAAATACATTACATTACACAGAAAATAACCCTCCTTTGCAATACCACCACCCCATTGGTGACCACTTTTCCTCCCAAAATTGGGTGGTCGCTCAAAGGAAGGTCTGCTGAATGTACATTCAGGAGAGGCAATATGTAATACCTTTGTCTTTATGGCTACATTCTAAACTCCTATTTTCAATCCAACGCTCAATCTATTCACTATTTGGTTTACTAATAAAACTAATACTACAATAATACTGAATAACAATCGGTTCTTTTTTTTTTTTTGCTTTGTCATGGATATTAATTAACAATACTGAAAGCATACATACGCATCTACATGTAGAGCAAAGGTCCATTACAGTGAATGATGCTGATACTTGGTACTATTTGTATCACGTTATTTTGAGTTTATCATATTTGTTTCCGAAATCCTTCCCTGTCTCTTGATTTGCAGACCTAGGAGAACGAGAACACATGTCTTCGTGCAACCTCATAACTCCGAATGGTCAAGAAATCCTAGATTCCCACCACATTGCATTGATTGGATTTACAACTAACGTTTCCAAGCTGTGCTTCCGATGGATTGACACTTTTCAGTTTTTCTTAGACAAAAATGCTTTGAGATCAACGTTCGACTGTACAGTTGACCACAGCAGGTCCAAACTGAGACAGCTATTACATCACTACACTGTATCATACACATAATCCCGCAAATTTAGTCAATCAATAGCAATGCACTATCAAAACCAAGTACTAATACTAATGCTGTGTTTAACCCTGTCTTTCAGCAAACTATTACACAGTCAATGTTACTTCACAGTAAAATTCAAAGTTAAGACTTCAGTGAAATGTTACCCGTTTCGAATATGTTTCATTGCTGCACATTTGTTTTAAATAATTCCCTGTCCACTATTCCACACAGTCTTAACTTGCGTATTTTACTGTTAACAACACTATTGCATCTCATAAAGAATCCTCTTGTACGGCTTCCTTCTTTACCCTTATTCTTTACCCTTCTTTACCCTTATACATAAATTAAATCAAAAGTACATTGTTTTAATGGGTCTTAGATTACATGTACTCTGAACAGTTTTTACCCCCACTAACATAAGCACATATGTTCATCACATTGAAACGACTAAAGCCAAACTAATACCACGCTAAACTGCATACAGTGTGTTTCCGCACAGCTGCGGGTGATAATTTCAAAAAGTGATTTATCTCGTTCGTCACAACCTTTGTACAAATGCTTGTTGTAATACATTGCAACCCTCCGTTATAGCTATTACTTGTTGACGTAATATAAGAAGTAGCTTGCAAGTGATTTTCCCGACTACAAACTATTACCTTTCACAACTGTTATTGGCACATTTTCGGAGCAGATGTCCGACTATTTAATTTGATCAGTTGAAAGTATGGAAAAATACAGCAGCATAATAAATCAATGTACAATCTACAGTTTAATAATTATAAATGATATCGAGCCACAAATACTCATTCAGTTTGAAAACCGATACTTCATGTTCGATGTTACAACAATACGAAATATACACAATTGCTTAACAAAGCGAGAATTCGATAGCTTATGAAAAGTTTAAATTTGGGCGGTTGAGTTAAAAGTACGTCTGGCGATGCAGTTACAGTAGTAGCAATGTTGCAGTTCAAAAATTATACGTGCATAATGTGAGATCTACAGCGTGCATAATTGCAACTGAACCTCAATACACCCAGGTCGTGTGAGGAGTTCTATTGCGTCTTCAGAAATTGTAAGGTTGAATATACACCATTTTGGATGGGAGAAAAGTGCACAATTTATCAACCAAGTTAATCAATGTTAATTATTCTAAATCTATGACAATGTTGACTTTCCTAAACAGATAAGTGCATAGTACATACATGTCTTGGAACATGCACATACAAATAGATGTGTATATTCAGAACATAAATGATATATTGGCACGCACACACGGAAGATTAGCATTTAGTTATTATTATGTTGCAGTATTTATCACAGTTAAGATGAAACATGAACACACAGTGCAAATGACTTAAACGTCTTTTTGGTAATCTACTCTGTAGTTATTCTTCAAAATTAAATAAATATTAATCCCACCAACATCATTTATTGCTACCCCTTTTACTAACATTACATAATTTACATATTACGTATCCCCAAAATATTGTATAATTAATTTCCATCTGACAATACTGCAGAATGCATGTACATGTACAAAATACGGAGGGCATTTTACAAAAGCTATCAATGTAACCCAGTTGAGATCATGCAAATTAAAACTGTAAACCGTGAAGTCTGATGCTTGTAAATCTTGGTGAAACCTTTGGGTACGGCGCACTGAAAAAAACTGTGACTTCAGTCCAGCAGTGCTATTAAGTAATATAAATATATAACCAAACCTTGCACTGTGCAATTTGTGTTCACGCTCCTCGTATACCTATGTGCACATGTATGTTTATTTTTTTTATATAAATATCCACACATGAGTTTTGCATTTTTGACAATACAAATTGACAATTTTGGAAGTGTACCAACCCTAAATGAAAACTGACCTTTGTAATGATGCTGCAATATCACTGAAATTTTTGTGTTTGTTTTTTCTTACCATTGGAACTTGCAGTTCAATAACATTTTGCCACCGTGCATTTTCTACCACTGTTATTCTTTGATTTCATTTCATTACGAATTATGAAGTACAGTGCAAAATTTAATTAAACAAATTTAAATACAAAAGACCATGTGTTGTGACATACAACTGTGTGCATACATTGTCCCAATCAGTCATAATACACTGGAAACAGCAAATGAGTAAACTAAATGATGATTTAATCGTTTACGAAAACTGTTTCATATAAATAAACCTCAATGTACAAAAGAACTTACATGTAAAAAAATCTTGGCAAGCAACTTATAGATCTTTCGGATGTTTACACAAATTGTTATAGTTATTACACTAATTGCTCACTGTTTCTGTACAGTGGCAATTTGATAAAAAAGAAACAGACAATGCTCATAGAGAAAAACCGATGTGATAAAAACGAAGTGTATGATGATCTGCACTAGTGATGATCTTCCCTGAAGTTCGTTTATTCTGCTTTTGTCTCCCTGAAAACCGACAAATAAGACTATGGTATTTTTGGTGCGTTAACATTTAAAAAGAGAGACGGCCTGTGAATCATTACATTTCTCACTTTCACCTGCTCTCATATATTGTTTACGGGTAAATATGTCTGCGTCGCAAAATTAAATTTACAAGCACATTTAAATAATTAGGTGATACTTAGACCGGTCCCCTTCATGGTTTTACACCAAACACTCACTTACTTGGTGAGACCATTTTCACTCCTACTTTTCGGTCGCAATAATTTGCTAAGCCTCGGAGCCCCAAACAGCCAAACCACTAAGAATATATGAAGGGCCCAGTACATACTCCAGTATACCTAAAAGTAAACCCAAACATTATTATATGTTTCAATATGCGGCACTGTATGACATAGCATAGTTTTTCATTAAGATTAGCCCTAAAAGCACATAAATTCTGTTTAGTGCGATAAATGTTTAACGATTAAAAGACAGTTTAACTTTATGTAGTTGGAGTAAATCAGAAAACAATTTCAAACTGCTGTCACACAAAATGCACAGGCTAAGGCACTTAACCACGAAATATTGATATAAAAATTATGAGCAAATACTTACGGAGCCCCAACGAGCGTATGATAGTAAACAGAAGCCCACTAGTGAATAGCTGAGTGCGAACTGACTGTACACCCGACACACGAACCACACGAGTGGAGCGAGGTATGGCTGCCGACGTAAACTATCTACTGTACGGTTCTTAGCGACCAACGGCTCAAACTACAAGCAGTAAACGTTCCAAATGATAACTACACGTAAAGTTCTTACAGTTGAATTTATAGCGTACAAATCAATTAAATGTGTGCAGTAAAGAATATTCACTTAATTACAGAAATAGAATTAGAGAAATTAAGAAATTAACACCCGGATGCTATGTTCGTGTTCAAGTGCACAATATCTTTGAAACCATAAAGAAATCCATGAGTAGTTAAAACTGTTCGAAAGTAATACCGACACCTTGGACATAGTCTTTCATGTTACGACCATTGGTGGCATTAATATTACTGTTTCCTTTTAATGTTACAAAAACAAACAAAACTTCTTTGTAAGCTTAGTTGTTTTCATTATCATTAGATGTTAAAAACACTTGTAATACATTGTCCAAAATGCGGACTGTATTACATAACAAGACAGTCTTTGTCAGTTGAAAGCCATTTTCATACAAATCTAAGTCCACCTGAGAAATGTGAAGGACAGGTAAAGACAACCCGATTAAATCGTTACCAATACTTACAGATCTTTCGAATGAAACAATGAGAAATTCGAGGAAGAAGCACATGAAGTATCCAGTGTGGAGACCATGCCACAGGGCAAGGAACAGCAGTGTAATGCCCTGCGAGGCCTCTTTGCTGCCCAGGAACCTCAAACGTTTAAATACGTATCTGAAATTGAACGTTTAACATGATAAAATATATTGTACGTATTTATCTTACAATGCATTTTGTATCTGAATGGCTGACTTAAATAAAGGTTCCGATTTACTTAGGTAGTAACTAGCTTTCACTTACTTTGCCATCCACTTATTCGTGTTGACGTTGAATGACGCAATGACCTGTTGACAGGACGCCGCCGACTCATATTTGCGGATGTAGATATTTGCGCATCCATCCCACAGATTGTTTCCGTTCTCGTCTTTTCCGTTGTACGTCAGACCCGTCATGATACAGCTTCCTTCCTGTAATTCAATAATGTGAAATTAATTTATTACGCAAATTAAATGATGTACAGAACTGATGTAAACATTGTGCATTTTGTAACATAACATGACATTGCTGAGGCAAGCTTAACTAAACATATCTATTCACCAGTTGTTACGGTTCTACCTAACACCTTAGGTAGAACATGATGAGGCACAAGATGAAATATAAGGAGATGACTCACATTGTTCTGATGTCCAAAGTCCAAACCAGGGGTACACGTGGCCATTATAAATAGTTGACGGTTGGTTCCAGAAAAGGGACTACGACGGTTGCCACAAAAACACTTTCAACTAATTCCGATCATACAGACTGAACTTACCGTGATGATCCAGCACGCCAGGTATTTGTACAACTGGAATTTACCCCAAAGCGTCACGAATAAACACTTGAACAGGAACGACGAGTTCTACAATACAAATCACGTTCCATTTTAATTTCCCAAAGAACATGGCACGAAAACGATTCTTCTTCCAAAACTTCCGTTAATATCGCCCATATTGACAAAACCTTTTTGATACTTCAAATTGTGATGATACTTGTTGGAAGCTAGTGTGCTCTGATATCAACGAAAAGGATGGACATTCTATCAACTTATGTTGTACCGATGTAGAAAGTTACTGTTGCCAACCCTAGCCACATTTTAAAATCTATGTGCATTCACCACCCATATTTACGTTGGTATTCAGGATCCATTAATGTTTGCATAGACACTTACGTGGAATGATTCGGTCACCATATAATTATCAGTGAAGTATATCGATGCAACTTGATAAAGCAGAGTGTACGCGAATCCCGCAGTCAAGCGCTTCAATGCCGGTGCTATACTGTAAACAGGAAGGTTTTTGTTATTATACCATTTATATACAGTACAATACACAGTTACCTTCAAATAACAAGCCTTGAGCACCGACAAAGTTATAATAAATTCTAAAAAATTACTGGACGTTTCCATCATTACCACGCTTAATTTGAAATCAGTTTCTTTGCCCATCATTGCAAAAGGTTCGGTAAATTTTTCAGGAGCAGTGAACAAATTTATACAACATATGTCACGGTTCCGTAAACCATCCTTGGTGGTTCTTCCGCAAATTCTTGTGGGCGACCGCTCCGGTCTTCCACTC
>JBCAUI010009303.1:0-10048 GCA_038406195.1 Haplosyllis anthogorgicola | reverse complement strand
AATTTTCCCTGCCTATGCCTTAATTCAGTATGAAAAATCTGAATTGAGCAGGTGGTTCCATGTAGTCAATCAGCCTTCCAAGTAAATCCAATATCTTGTGAAATTTGGTTTGCAATTAAAAGTAATCCATTTCAGCTCAAAAACACACAAGTTGTAGCCTTGAATGCATAGATCACATTAATATTGCTTTGAATATCCTTTTCCTTTAAATAAATCTGTGGTGAACCAAGGGAAAATGCAATTTCCAAGAGAACTTTTGTGGTTTTGCAGCCTTTCCATTTCCATGAGAATTCTTGCTTGACAAACAATAATGGCATCCAATTTATGCACCAATTTAGCCTTGTTTACTTCTGACACCATGTTATGTATCCATTTAATTAGTACTCAAAGACTTGTCCGGTGTAAATCCAGAATATTTATTAAAGCAAAGTGAACAACGTGTCACGGCTGCTATGTCGACTACAAGGAACGCTGGCACACTAGATGTCAGCACGTCACATTACAACTGCACAGAGAACATCCAGCCTTTTTCCACTAGTCCTGCCTTGTATGCCCATGTGTAGGTGCGATCTCTTCAGTGCCTAATGTTCAAATGAACGAACAGTTTCAAATTGTTTGACTATACCTATTCTTTCATCTTTAACTATAAATAATTTGAAGAAATCTGAATAGACACTTCTGTACGCGTTGTTTAATTGGTAATTAATACACGGGAATACATCTGCTGATGTGGTGCAAGTAATATCGCTAAATCAGTAAAAGGATAATGTATGTGAATAACACTGAATTATTATTAAATAGACTTTGTATTTGTGGGTATTTTAATTTTTTACTCTTCATCACCGATTTTTAAGTTCAGGACATCGCAACTCGGGCAATTGTCATCATTTTGGTACAAGATTTTTCTCTGCAGTTATTTTACATCATGGACTGAGCTAACATCAAATTTTTACGATACAATCTATCACAAACCTTTTTTTTCGAGCAAATTACACAAATGGAGAATGAATCTTGCCTCATTCTACAACGAGATAGACAACTGTATAGTCCAATACATGCCTACATCAAGAATTTTCTAAGTCTAACACTACAACAGGTCTTAAAGCGGATTTAAAGTGATGATTTACTTAGATATCCCATCTAAAGTAACAATTTCAGGCTGTTTAGGTCTTAAAGTGGATTAAAGTGATGATTTACTTAGGTATGCCATGTAAAGTAACAATTTTAGGCCATTTAGGTCTTAAAGTAGATTTAAAGTGATGATTTACTTAGATATCCTATTTAAAGTTAAAAATTTTGGTTGTTTAGGTCTAAAAGTCCATTTAAAATGACAATTTACTTAGATATACCATATTTAAGTATATAATGATTTTTGGCTGTTTAGGTCTTAAAGTGGATTTAAAGTGACGATTTACTAGATCTCTATCTACATTTTGAACATGTCTCACTGTTTGTCTGTTGAGCCAACCCCCTCAACTCACTGTTTGTTCTTTGAGCCAACTCCCTCAACTCACTGTATGTACCTTGAGCAAACTCCATAAAGAAATTTAAAAAATTGTAAGTCCAATAGCAAAATAATCTCACAAATTCATTTTCCCACAAAGTGTCTAAAATGATATGAAATGCCCAGAAATGCATTTTTCTAGAGGGGGTGGGGGAGGGGAGGGGGGTCTGGACCCATGCTTTTCCACACTGAGTCTGAAACTGCTGAAAATACATTTTCCTAGGGAATGCATTTTCCGGACCAATACTTTTCCACACTGAATCTGAAACTGTTGAAAATGCATTTTCCTAGGAATGGTGAGGGGGGTGGGGGCCAGCACCCACTAGTGCCAAAACATGGCAAAAATTTGTCAATTCTAGATCTCCAACGTTGCAATATCCTCGTTCATGAACGAGGCTAATTAGTTTTTATTTTAGATGTCCACCAATCCCCACAACCTTGTCAGCAAAACGCAAACAACTTGTTACATCATGTTTACACACGTATCATTTTATCTCAGTTTAACTATCTTTACTTTCATTACAGGCGTATTTATTGCGAAAGGTGATGTGGGTGTCGGTACAATAGTGGGATCAGCTGTGTTTAACATACTCTTTGTCATAGGAATATGTGGAATACTCGTTACACAGGTTAGTATATAACATAAATAAATTCATTTCCAAACTTTATTAATGATGCAGTTGGGACGAATAGCAGATGTTAATCTGTTCTTCCTTCTTCTTTCAATCGACGACTAATTGACAAGTTGGTGTAGAATGTGATTCAATGGAGAATAAATGACAAGAAAACCTCCCTCTGGTACATCTTAATTCTTGCTTGATATATCATTATCGGTTCCAACGGAATTTTGAATCATTGAATGTGACAAACAATAGGATTCATATAGATCTAAACATTTCGGAGAAATGGTCCATTTTGTGGGGTTTTTTTTCGGAATTCAATTTTTTCCGTGTTCGTAACCTTGGAGTTTGTTGCCCATCTGCAAATCACGGACATTACATTTCGTAGTATTCCTGATGAAATAGTCTGCAAATAACAATGCTAAAATTTTATTTACATGTATATTTTTCGCTAAATCTTTACAAGTCGTATATTTGATGACAGTAGCTCAGTAGACAGTAGCAAAACAAGATATTATCTTGTAGGTTTGTGTGTTCGTACACAAAATGTGAATTATCCCATTATGAATGATGATAGGGTAACTCATTTGCAATATGTCTTACCATCTACGTAAATTTCGAGATAAAATGTCATAAATTTATTACAACCAAAGCAAACAATTTAGATTTTAAGTTTTACATGTAGCAAAAATTCTGTTAATTCTGTTTTATGTTTACAAGATAATATGACGTGAATAAGTTAGTATATTTACAACTACAGCTGTAGTCTAAATTCGTGTCACAATTTATAACATGTGGAAAGGAAAGATAAGTAGCGTTTCCAGGTCTAGTTATTTATGGCTAGTAGACATGTCAAACCGTAGCTATTTTGCTAACCGGTTAACCATAACATTTTAACCGGTTAACTGGTTAAACCAGCTAATTATTTGGCTTCAATCCTATGTCATCAATTTATCACAACAACTTGTTGGTATGAATTGGCAAAATAAAAAAAAGAAACTATCCAATCATAGGTTGCAACTGAAGTCTTAACAGTAATGTGATAAAACAAAATAATAAAATAAGAGAAATAAGATTCTCAATGATTCTCACATTTTTTTCACACAAACCTTAATTTTAGAAGTGGCTTCAATCTTTAATCTAACAGGGACTTCAAAAAGTGGCTTCAAACATAAAAGATGCATTTGAAGTGGCTTTTTTCTGCAGGTGTCTACTTCATTTTCCACAGATCTTTCAGTTTCTTTCAATCTAATCTCATGGAAATTCGGTATATAACATATTTATTGTAAATAATTTCAGTAAACCAGTTCAGCAATTTGTAACTGGTTAAGAACAATTAACCGGTTAACCAGTTTAACCAGTTAATCTTGACATGTCTAATGGCTAGAGTGCCGAGGCACTAATTAGTGTTTACCTCTGCACAGGCGGTCAAAGTAGTTATTTTAGAACAATTGGTTACACCCATAAATTGGAATTACCTGTCTGTTAAGACGATTTTTCCCGTCAGTTTCATGTTAAACGATCATCACGCTTTTGTTAAAAGAAATGCCTAATGCATTGTAAGTAGTGCATTATATCTTGCCCAACCCAATCATTTTTATGGGTTTCGCGATAAGACACAACGTCCTTTAAATCGTACAAATGGATTTCCTTGTCCATTTCACAAGGATTAAACTGTTTTAACATGAGTTGTGTAGACTAATTGTGCGAGTTGCATTAATTTTTACCAATCTGGTATGAATTACTATGCAATGGTCATGTTAAACGCATCATTAGTTCTTGAATTCATCAACTATTCGTCTACTTTTGTAGCATCTTTTTCGTAACAGATGATTCTCCTCACAGCAGCCTTGGTAAAACATTGGCCATTGTTGACACATATCTAAATGTCATTTTATTTATAAGAGATTACTCTTTGTCCTTCAGCTGCTCTATTCATCCCTATACCTGTCACGAAATTAGGGATTCTGCTAAGAGCTTAGTTGTGGATGCTCCTCTTACAAATGTCATAGACAGACAACAATGATGAATTACATCGGCCATGTCTATGTAAGGAATTGTAATGAACTCCCTCACAGGCTTACATAATGGTCAGACTGATATCCCTCGGATATGTCAACTTATTCTGTCACATGTACAACAGTGTGAAAAAGTAATATGTGGATTTTTATGTAATTTTTGAAGTACTTTCATGACGTAGTAATCAATGTCATGTTTCATTTTCGAGAAAAGAGGATGGGTTGGACTGCGATGCTTGTCGCCAATAACGGAATAACATCAACGCGTCCTTCATGTATAAGGTTCAACCTGAAAGTAACAAATTTCAACCCATGTATATTGCACACGTCGTGTTGTTATCAGACTGTCGAATCAATCCTCCACATGTGACTGCTGCACTCTATTCAAGGATAGGCATAAATGGAGCACCAATTCGACAGCCTGCGTTTCGTAGAGTAATTGTGACAGCGAATTGTGCACCAAAAGGCATCTGTACAACAAGGAACAAACACAGTTGGTATGTGCACGTACCGCGCTGTGGTATTAGTCTGCATCTAATAATTTCGAGGTTCAAGTTTATGGTTCCCTTGCACCTGAATCATTGTTAGGCTTGGAATTCGAATGAAATGCAAAAATATTCTGTAAATGAAGAAGGAAAGGACACGTGTTGCACCAACATCTACACTTCTGATGCATTATCAATCGTTAAATGATTAATGACTTAACAACAGATACCAATTTTTACATTTTTGAATAAAAGAATTGTGCATCATAGATCTATGTTCATCTCAAGTCAATTCCAAACTGTTGCTGAAAATGGAAAGCCTGTTCAAGCTTGTTGTCATATGGGGCTATAAGCCTTATTACCTTAGTCAATAAACAGCTGCCCAACTGATTTACGAAGCTCACCTCCATTGTAGAGGTTTAGGCTTCACTGCAGTGTTCAGGAACCTCCAGCTTCTAAATTATTCATTAGTGAAAAATTAGGAAGTTGTAACTTGTTAGTTGTTTCAGGTCGTTACTGTTAGCGTCCAGACAGATTGTTGATTTCTTTGAAAGCATTATTAATGTGTGTAGAGTTTTGTCTCATACTGACAGTAAATTTTACCTCCACTGCGTAAATAGCTCCAACCTGAGTTGATGCTGTGATATATCAAGCTACGATCAGTGGATAACAAATAATTCAGATAGTAAACATAGGGGCTTCTGGTGTGGTGATATGTTTTTAGGTCATGTAAAATCAAGAGTACAATGTGGAACAGATTTGAACCACTAAAGTTATCGAAAAATTATGTCCAATAATTTTAGTTTTCATTCCATGTGACATCACACACCATGTTTTTCACGCTTTACAACCAATGTATCTTATATGTATTCAGTGACCAGTGATTCCGTGTGTCAAATATGAAAATTTAGCCTGCAAGAAGTTCTATAATTCCAGGAGGATTTCAGATTCACAAGGATAGTGTCTTGATTTTTCCTGATATCTTTCCAAGCATTCACTTCACGCTTTCTTTTACTAAACAAACTCTACAATCTAGCAATCTTAAAACATCCCCCCTGACCACTATGTCATTCTAGAAAACATTGGCAGAACAACTGATCCCGTCTGTCTGTGACGTTTCTCAGCTCTGTTTTGCATAAATACATGTATATGAACGGATCGTGATGGACAATTATAATGCTACCGTTCATGTAGCCTTTATGATAAATATCATGTGTATTCGGTTTCTCTGTGACCTTTTATTACAGGAAATTACTTTTTGTTCATCCTTTAAATTGCTGGGCAAATCTTATCCACGAAGTCATTTACTGTTGTGAACAACTTGAGATATGTGCTCGCGTTTCAAAGGTCAGAGACGAAAAAAGGACAGTTTCTAGGAAACAAAACGACAATATATTAATAAGATTTAATATGGCTAGTTGTTATGCATGATTTTAAATAGTCCTTAGTTTCGGTTATTCACCTCACAAAGTCACAGAAATAGTTTAAACCTGTCATCCCTAAAAATCGAAATAGGCTACCTCAAAGTTTGTTTATAAACAAACAAACTAGATAGACGTTTTACATATTAACAAAACTAATGCTACTTTTGAGGTGCTAACATTACAAAAAATTGCGATCTCTAAATTTTTATTCTAAAATGAAAAAACGAAATGAGATACGCATATCATGTTAAGCATACCCTAATGTATTTTTTGTTTCATACTGCAATTGACACAGAATTCAATTTTCACAGAATTCATCTGGCCAATCCGATTAGTTCTCTCACGGCGTGAATGGACTTTCCTTTTCTGTTCAATTACTCGACATACAACCCAAATTATTTGTATAACCCAAGAAGTGAAATGTCTCCATTCAGCTGCATGTTGCTTGTGTAACGCCAACGTCTGTTTAAACCGTCCAAATTACGAATGATTCATCACATCCCCATATTGTACTAAGTAAGGAGAGGATGCACTCTTCGACCCTCCATCCAGATTTTGATCTAATTTGTGTCTGTCACAACCAAGCAGGAAATCCTTAGACTTACTGAGTAAACGTAAAAGTCAAAGCACTTTTATGTAATAGGACCATTAACGAAACTAACTTTGGGGAAAGTATCAGGCAAATCTGCCTCCGCACTTCTTTTGAAATGTGCAATATTTTTCATATGATAAACTACCGAACTTGACACACGTCATCAAGATTCACAAAGCTGTAACGTGTGATGCTCTTAAGAATATCTCGCGAAGACTCGTCTGGGGAAGTTTTACTAATTTGCACAGTGGTTTTGGCAGCGTGCGTATTTACTGTTAACGTGTTATGGTTTCACTTTTGCTTCGATGTGGAGCCATTTCTCATTGTGTTAATTCTCGCATTGTGTTCTTTTGATTTTATGATGATTATGAAGTCTATTAGATTCTACTTTTCCAACAACAATCGAAAAGTGTAAATCAAATTAGCAAAAGCTCGATTCACTGCAGAGCGATGCTCTCTGCTGCAGCGACAATGTCCTCGGTTCCATTACCGATCGATTCTAGTTGAATCTTGAGTCAAAATAAACATACGAATTCCATCAGTAGTTTTTATTGCAAGATGAGCTCTCTGTTAACTGGAATCTGCAACAGATGTTAGTATTGACTTTTAAAGTAAACAGTGGGAATTGTAAAGTCTCTATTGGCATATGTAACGTATGGCAATCGGTAGTGTGACTGGCTTACTGTTAATCGACAATCGTTAGTGTTAATGTTTGTAGAGACAGAGAGAGGCGTTGTAGAGACAGAGAGAGGCGTTATAATATACTGAGCACCAAGACTCTTCTAAATATAGTGGCGCTTAAGTCTTCTGTAATTCAGTGAAGCTTTCGTAATTCTACTTTCACCGCCCACACATTCTGTCGCTTCGTACTAACTTTGGAATGGAAGCTGTCACAACTTCGATTTCCTGTGAGAATGTAGCATATAATTCCTTCCTGTATCGTGTATTTTTGCCGCATAATACCTATATTTATCATCTATTTTACAGGTGGTTACTTTGACCTGGTATCCGTTAATACGAGATTCTACCTATTACTTGCTTTCCATCATTTTCCTGATAGTGGTAAGTATTCATATGGATGTAGAAGTAAATAATGTGCCCTTGTTCATTTACTTCCAAAAGATTTTTGGTTATGAACAAGATCGACCTAATTTCAAAAGAGAAGCTCAAACTTATTTCAATGTTTCTAAAAAGGCGTAGACTTAAACTAACCAAACTAATCTAAACTAAATTTAATATAATTCTCTGTATATATTTTATTCTTTAGTCTATATTAGACGGAGGTATTCAGTGGTACGAGTCCTTCCTAATGTTGATACTCTACGGTGCCTACGTTGCTACAATGAAGTAAGTACGAATCAAAATGAAGTTATGAGCGGTTTTCTATTCTGTAAAACCAAACCAAACCAAACCAAACCTATGTTTTTCCAAAATGCGCAACAAATAATAATGCGAGAATACACAGTAAAATCTGCATTGGGCGAACTCCTCATTTTTCAGGAAAAAATGTACGTGGATGACAGTAGGTTCACCCAGTGAAGTACATAGATACTAAGTAAAATTCAATTTGGGGATTGAAAATTAATACGTGACAGCAGTTCGCCCAATGGCTAGTACGCCAGATGCAGATATTACTGCAGATGTCATATACAAAACAAAAAGTAGGAGCTATGAAAGCCTTATAATTACATTCTATCTTTGCTAGGATTGATCATGACTTTTGGAGATTAAATGTATTAAACCGCAAACTGCTTTCAGATTCAATGTTGAGATACAAAAGTGGGCTGTGGCTAGAATTCACATATTTGGGCAGCCAGAGGACACCACCGTGTTACAACCCACTACAGACAGAAAATTCTACGGTGGATCAGGAAATTACGGTAAATCATATCATACTAGTTATTAAAGATTATAAGGCACATTTCTGTTACATAGCTGACAGTTTGACCTAAAAAATAGCCAATCAGGAAACCAGAAACTGGTTCAAGAACTCTAAACCTTTGGTCCCTTCAAAGTCTTATCCAATCACAAAACAGGATAATAAGTTATGTTAATGAGGTCTTAGGGGAGATCCTCATTGGCTGAAAATTAAATCAACACAACCACATGGCAAGGTTGGAATGGTGACTGTCCAAAGGACGGGTTCCACCTTGTATGAAATAAAAAATAAATTGATCAGCTTTCAGCATCCATATGCTATAACATAAAAAAGACATTGCAATATCAGGGCCGAATTTCCATCAAGAAAGTGAGGAAGAAGCTATGAAGCAAATTTAACATTTGCAATTTGCCCAAAAACATTTATCATACACCAAGATTATGTTGTTGAAACGTTTCAATATGAAATCAGTGAGAATTAATTTGTTGTATTGCACGAACAATTTTCAGTCCCACGTTTTTTGGCAGTGGAGACTACGTTAATGTTATGTAATGAAAAACCACGCTATTGTCTATATCTTTAGCACTTCCCGGCTTATTTATTGCACCATACGTTTTTACATGTAGAGAGCTCTGAAGCTGTACTTTTGGCTGTACTTGTCTTTGAAGCTGTTGTACCCCAGTATATAAATGAAAGTAGAGCTGCTTTGGACTACACTGAGACTCTTAAACTCGCTCCTGCTCTGGCTCTTACTCTTAGGCTACTGGCCCCCCTGGACAAGTACAGACCATAGAGCTCTGGCTTACACTGTAATCTTAGTTACAATAAAGACACTGTTTAAGAACAATCTGGACCGTGTTTGGAGTTCATTTGTATTGGAACCACTGAGAAAAGCCGAACATAACATTAAATATCTCCCAACAGAATGTTTATTGTGAATGACTCACTAAAGACCTTATTCATGATGTTTCCTCTGAGAACCGCTTTCGTTTTCCCTTTCAGAGATGTTTAAAAACGAGCAGAATGGCCTGGCTACTACTCCTATATCTGGACCTGTTATCCCAGTGGATGAATATGTGCTGAAGTCAAACAGAAAGTAAGTGTTTCACATTGTTACATGAAAAGACATTTTTCAATAAAGACGTTTCTATTTCACATGGATCTACATCGTAGTAACTCTTCAAACAGTATAGAACTTAAGGAAGGAAGATTTCAATCTGTGCACTTTATGTACCTACGAAAACAATGTCAATATCTGTTGTTTCATAATTGAGGGTAAATTCTAAACTGAAAAGGAACTAAAATGTGAAATGGTACAACAGAACCTATTTAATACATTTCTACAAAATGATGTTACGCATAAATCGAAGGTTGTGTCTGGCTTACAAATACTGCCAAAAGGTCGGACTTCTCAGGGACGGATCCAGGGGGGGGCCCTGGGGGCCCGGGCCCCCCCCTAGCCCCCAGTTTTGGGGCCCAACTTTGGGGCCCCAGCACCTCAAAACACTAAAATTAGACTATATTTT
>JBCAUI010009292.1:0-10048 GCA_038406195.1 Haplosyllis anthogorgicola | reverse complement strand
TTTTACAAAGTTGACTTCAAACGTAAAGATTTTAGTTTGAGCCAGATGAATGATGAACAAAGCTGCACAAAAGCAGAAAGACCCCCCAAGTGAAGTCAGTTGCAGATAGGTCACGTGATAGGCCACGTGATAGGCCACGTGATAGACTATTTATCTGGCTTTCCAGGTAATTCCTCTCGTTACCCCTGTTTTGACTGTGTGACCTTCCCGTGGGCTTTAAAGCCAGGATGGATCTCTAACCTACATTCCTTCTTGTTTGCATGCGGTGATCCCGAGGGCCACGTCTAGTTCTACACCTACCTTTTCCACCAATAGGGGTATACACTGTCACTACGATTTTATCTTCTCAGCTATTGTTGCCTTATGATTCTAACGTTCCACACTCTGCAATATGCGTTCCGTCGCCGGAGAACATCAATCTTGCTCCGTTAGTTATTTCCCCGCGGACCTAATTGATGGATGGCTTTGTTTTTTTGAAGCATAATTTTGCTATTGAAACCTTCTTCATTATAGTTATGGAACAATATATCAAGCATACTTTTACATTCATCTCCAAGCTGCTTTTAGTTCAGTTGGAATGAATTAACTCTGTTTTGGACCCTTGACGTGTTTATCATCGAAAATCAGCACAACATAGAACAAAAGTACAAAAGCGTTAAATTCTTAAGTATTATAGTTCATGACATGAATTTTGATTTGGAATCAGTAGCTTGGTTCCGTTTATATCCAGAAACATCTCCCTGAGATGTTTGTTTGTATATTAACAAATTTTAGATGTATCCGTTTGTGACACCAATTTTACTGTGGTATTTATGTTTATTTGTACTTAATGAATATTCTGCATATTTGAGATCAAAATCTTATAACAAACATTACGCAATTTAGCTGGCCATTCCTAAAATTACAATAACTAAAACTTTGTTTATGAACAAGCAGACCAGGTCGACCATTTCTGGGCATAGACAGGAACTATGAAAAAATTACACTTTGTACCATTGAAAGGAATATAAGTGACGCCTGTTATTCTCAAGCATCCACATATATCACAAAAGAAGAATTTGTCATAAGAATAAGGCGACTTTAACTTAAGGTTTTCTTGTGGTTCTGATAATGTTTGAGACTTTTGTAAGGCTTACCTACAATGAGATAAAACTTTAAAAAACATGAATAAAAACACCAATGTAAACGTAAGAAAACGTTACGTTTTACAGTAATGAAGTGTTACTACTGATTTTTATAAACTATGGATATACCGCAACAATAGTGCGACTCACCAGGATCGCATTTTAATATCAGTTCACTCGGTTCATAAAACAGTTACACAACCAAATCAACAGACGCAAAGAGAACTACGTCACTTCAGTTTTATCTTGAAATCAATCAACATAAAATCTTGCAGTGGAACCAGTTTGTGGTGGCAATATGGGACACCTGGGTTCTTAGTGTAACTAATTCAATGGTCATAATCATCTTTTTTTAACATGAGAAGGAAACAAATTTCTTGGTGTAGTATTTGAGCTTGTATTATCCCGACTAATAAGACTTAATTATGATGTCATCTCAGATTGAAGAGAGGGCCCTTGCTTGGCAACTAGCCCTCAGATCTACCAGTTTTTGTTCACTATTATTCTGTCTATCCTCACTTTTATCATCATGATCAGTTCCGGAAAAAATTATGGGATGAAAAAGAAACTTGATGAATCGGAAATTAATGTGGCTGAATTCATGTCAGTTCAAGTAGTTTCGTGTAGATTCTTCACTGACGACATAGATGTATCCTGTTTTTGTTTAGTTTTCTTCGAATACACAAAAGGATATTGCCACTGTTGTAATATCGTTCTGATTTAATTTCCAATAATTCGGGAACTCTTCCATTTCAACATTTGAGTAATTGGTTATGTACGCACGCTCCCCTGTGCAGCAACTTAGTCATTGTAATGAATATTCATGATAGCGCCTTAAGCAATGCAGCTGCAACCCCAGTATCTACCTTCAGTGAGTAAGAAGCAGCTGAGATGACCATAGCATTCTTGTAAAGTAGTTGTGTGCAACTGGATTGTTTGTCTCCTTTTCAATTGGAATAAGTTCGCGGTTGGAAACTTCCATTAGTGGAAAACTTCGTCAGCCACTTTAGATCCTGCTAACCTGTAACCTGTAACTTGCCCCGAGTTAACCTGAGCGCGGTTATGATAGACATGCAACCTGTATAAGTGGTACACACACGCAAACAACGAGCCAGACACAGATGACATCGGTACATGGCTTCGCTTCCTCCATTAGACATAGAACATCAAAGGAACAATGTACTTACCATTCTTGGCATCTTCCAAGGTTTGTTCCAAAGCTGGCCAAAAATGTGAGTGTTGGATAAATAACACGACTACAAATGGTGAAACCTCAGTACAGGAAATTCCTCTTGATCACATACGTAACGGAGGTTGAGCAAAAGGCCAAGCAATAAAATCAACACGTTTATCCTAGTAACTCAGGCTAGATTTATTACGAATTTTTGCTTATGGAAACTACAACGTTAAGTTACATTCTACAATATCCTGTAATGATGAACATTTTACTTTTGACTACTCAAACATAAAAATATGTCTACAAGTCCGTAAACACACCATGCATTACAAAACTAGTTTTAAAGGTTATGCTTGGCCAGGCATTGTTAACTGGAATCCAGAGCTCCTATCTCTACGGCATCCCACACTCCACTACTACCTATAGCAAGAAGCTGTGTTATGTACGCCACTACGGCAATTAACCCAAACGGGTATGTAGCTGTAGTGCTTGTGGGAAAGGCTAATAAGTATATCTCCAAAACCTCTTCTTTTTTGTTAACGGCATTTCTTTTATTAATCTTTGTTTAACAAAGAACACAACTGGTCTTGTGTTGGTATGAACATCCGTACAGATTATATAACAATGAAGCACCAAACATCCTGTTGTTTCACACAACAAAACGACGGATCTCTTAGTATGTCAAAGGACCAGACTTCGGTTAGAGTTACCACCAGGAGCGCTGTAGTCACGTGACAGTCTAGAGACTATCCTATTGGATAATTAGAGTTATGTGTTAGCATCATTAGTAGCCATCCTTGATTACAGTTACAGTTCTATTTGCACCTTTGATGAGACTACATGTAATTTTGTACCAGAGTTAATAAACTATATACGAAGTCTAAGAACTATCGTTCTAGTCTTTTTACATGGTACGTTATCGATTCTCTGTTCAGCGAGTGCAAATGAGTACGTTCTAATACAGTCTCCTCAAAGAAGTATGCTATTATAGAGTACTTTTTTAATTTCTAATTGAGTTCGGAAATAAAACCTGTTTTCTTTTGGTGGACCCAAACCCATTTTATATGGCCATTGGTACTTTCTGTTATGGCCTTGAGGAGACTCCAAACCAGGGTGGATCGCTTAATTGCATGCTTACTCCCTTGTGAACTATGACCGTCAGAGTCACTTCTGATCGGCACCCGCTTTCTGCTCTATACTAGCGTACATGGGTGTTAGCAGGCAGGCAGATACACTTCTTCATTAAGTAAATCTCGCATCATTGATGAGAGGTAGATCTGATCGCTACCTGGTTGTTGCCATACAATGTGAACGAAGAAAAATTCTCTTTTTGTCGTTTATCTTTGGCAATTCGAATAATTTGTAATGAGCATGGAAACAGCAAACATTTTCGCTATGGCTTTATTTTTGTCAATATCATTGCGTTCAATTTTTTTATTTCCAACTTTTATGTCTGAAATGTAGGAAATTCAGAAAAGAAGAAACTGAACCCATATGAAATGGTGGCCCGCAGCAGCTTTACGTCCTCTGTGTAATGCTGCAGCTTCTTTTCATTTCAACTTATTGTCAATTCAATGAGTTTGGTAATTGAAGTGAACCGGTACATTTTCCAGGCTTAGACCAGCATGTAGTGATTAACGCCTCCTGTCTGTGAGGGACTAGTACTCAATAAATAATGGGCCTCAATGTACAGGGACTGTGTTAGGAGATAGAAACTCTTACATTGTTATTCTGGAAAGATAATGGTTTTTATTTGCTGTTGTCGGGTTTTCAAGACTTGTATGTTTTATTATGGCCCAGCCTGTATTAGTAATGAAAAAAACAATGCGCAAGGGTAATGGGCAGAATCTCCGGAAAAGACTTCGGGAGACCTCAACAAAAAATGATAAAAAACATTAGACGACTATTTTAATTTGGTTGATATAAGTGTTTTCTTTGGCTGTAGAAAATAGATGCCAATACTTAACCTAATCAACTGTAACTAATTGACGTGGTAGAATTAAAGAGTTTCAAATCAAAATAATGGAAAAGGATGGGTGTTATTAGAAATATGCACACAATAATGTGGCAGAAAAGGTACTTCAACCATGATTATTTCCAATTTTGTCAATAATGTGGACAAATCTAAATCCACAGTTCCGAAAAGAAGGGATTTTTCTATCACACTGGATAATAAAACGATGACATAAGGAACTGAAAGAAACCACTTATTGCAAATTTCATCTTCTTCAAATGAATCACATCTTCAACAGTTTTCTGTGTCATTATGTAATGAAAGGAAACTGCTAACAATTGATAGTTGATGTTCTTAAAGCGCAATCTGCCAGTAGCAATGGATTCTCACTTTATCTTCATTTAGTTCTAATAAAATCATGACATCACGAGGTTAGATGCATCATCAGGTTTTGAAAGATTAAGCGTAAACTTTACACCGCAAGACTTGATGCAACATCAGGTTGTGTGTAAGGTTAGGTGTAAGCTTTGATGCCAATAAACAATTGCCCAAACCATAAAACCACATGGTGACTGGAATGTTGAACAGCAAATTACTGCAGGATCCACGCTTTATAATTTATATGATGATTATGTTCATTTATGAACAATAGGATGTTGTTTCTAGAGTCACTACACCATGATATTAAGAGATCTATTCAAATCCTAATGTACTTAATCACAACCCTTTTGCAGCATCCACTCCCTGCCATTAAATGTTATTAATGTTGTATTTGTAGTGCAAGTACTCTCAACAAATACATCTATGTGTAAATAAGCATCATGCTTACGACTGACATGTTTTCACACCCTGCCACCAAGCGTTATATCTATCACCAGGAGCAAAAATTTGCACGTAAACAACTACGACTGATCTATTTCGACACCCTGCCAACGAGTGTTAGATATAAGACCACCTGTGGGACTGTTGGCTTTTTTAATGTGCTGTATTAATGTAAGCGCAATTCAGCAATTTATGTAAAATCACAATGCTTACAATTAACCAATTTCCACACCCTGCCAATAAACGTTACATGTATCAGCACGTGGGTAACTGACGGGCATAACGCGCCGTACTAAGTGTTATCCGTAATGGAGACGGACAGTAACAAAACGTAACGTTATGATCCGGAACTATATCTCGTTTATCTCCGTCATGTCCACTCCATTACGGATCTGTCTGAACACGGACTGGAGCTGGAGCACTCATCCAGTATTGTTTCTGTTTCTATTTTATTATGAAGGGATGTTTGAAATATGTTTGTTGTTCATAGAAAGGTTGGCGAGAGTGTAATGTTTTCTCTTTTGATCACTGATCCACAAAGTCCCTTCTCATTAGTATCAGCTTTTTGCCAATAGGCCCAGCCATTGTATCGGGGTGTTAGCAGGCAACCAGCGACACTTTCAGGAATTTGTCAGCAAGCACTAGGGTTCGGTCACAGGCACTCTAAAACGCTGCCTGATTACTCGGGTGCTGACGCTTGTGTGGAAACTGAAGGTGCAAATTCCTAAAGACATAGCACATTGCCACATTTGAAATCGATCAAATTTTATCGAGAGATTCGGTAGAAGAATATGACGTTAGAGCATGGATTCCAATGCATTGTCTACTCGGTGAAAGGTGAAACAGGGGATCAATGGTCATAATTGTTGTTCTTAATAACCTCAATAATCAGTTTTGTAACAGCATTTCACAAATTCATACCTGTACATTGTGCAGGTTGATAGATGGCGCTCTCGCACGGAAGAACCTTCCTTTGATCTGTGATTGTTTATTCACTGATTAACATAGTGAGCGGTTTTCACGGGATAAACATCCGACGGTTTACATGGAATTTACCTAATAAATTCTCCATAATTGTTTTGTACAGTTGCTACTTTGTAAGGATTCGCTTGTGGAATGGTCAGAATTTAACTATTCAGAGGAGGTACCAATGCGCCCATAACAAATTCTCTCGGATACCATAAAAGTAAAAATCAAAATATTAATTACAGAAAAATTATTTTACGAGTGACAAAAGAAACTATGGAAACTCATGTTGAACTGCAGGAAGCACAAAAGCGTCGTGTGAATTTCTATTGTTTCTGATATAAGGTATGTACATTTCCTGACTAGAAACCATGCATGACATCCCAAAACGAAACTATATAAGATTGTTATTTAGGCAATTAGTATTTCCTTCACTGGCTCTAGGAGTGAATAGTCGATTGAATGTGTAGCTTTGGTTAGCTCTCGGTTAGTTGGCGCTTTTGTACGCTTTTATACTTTTTGCAGGAAAAGGGTCAACTGACGATCCATTTCAACAGCACATTATTTTCATTGCGTGAGAGGAACGGACAATATGCGTCGTGCTTTGTAAGTCCATGGATAAAAGCAAACAAAGGCTACACACTTAGCATTGTCGAGACATTGATTCTCTGCTGTAAAAGTCCCCGATCCTTTGGTCACGGCTCTTGGAAAGTAAATCCTGCGTAATTGAGATGTTGTCACTGGAGATCATGGGCAGATACAAGAGGAGAAGTTAATGTATTTAGGACTAAGAATCCGGGGTTGTGAGGCCCATTGTTTTCTGCTTTAGTCTGACGAAAGATTATGTCACGAGGGGTGGGGGCGTTGTCCTTAAGGTTGTGACCTTCATGCCGCTTGATTTTGAAAGAGAACTGTCCTTCATTTTGCATTCTGCACGTGTCAAGTACAGAATCATGCGGAAGTACAGTATCAGTTGTCTAGGTATGGCACCAGCATACACGGCCTTCACCCCCTGCACACCCTTACCAGCCTAACGGTCAACCTTGACCTTCACCCGCCACTAAGGCCCAGCCCTTTGAATATGCATTATCTAAGGGTCACATCCTTGACCTAGATTCTGCCCAATAATAATAGCCCTCTGCCCACATTCAGGCAGTGCACACTAGACCATCCCCATGCATGTATCATATGTGGTAATAAATGTAGAGTCATCATAATGCCTCGGGTTAGTGTTATATGTCCAACGCATACCATAACCCCACGACATCAGTCTGTATTGTGTCCAAGCTGTGTTAATTCCATAATATTTTATTATGAAGAGGGTAATGTCAATGGCTGGACATCACTATGAAATGTCAATTGGTTAACACCTTCTCAGAGCTATGAAACAATAAGGAGTCTGTAATAAGTCACAGTAGGGGTTTCACATTCACAATGGGTCTGAATGCTTTGACTGTGTAACCAGTCAGCTGTCGCTAATGTCCCTGTAAAAGCCATTTCTGCTGTGAAACTTATAAGTTTCTGAACAGCACAGTGCACTTCGAGTCCTCTCCATAAGTTCCACCTGACGGATTCCATTTGTAGACGGTATCTCCATGCTGTCCATCTCCAAAGGGACCAAGCATGTGCAAAACGCTTATTGTTTCTCCGACCTTCTATCGTAAGCCATTACTTCTGGCGCAGTCCTCTTCTATCTTTTACCTTCATTTCATCTGTATATTAGTCAGATACTTAACGCTTTGTTATCTCTGATGGTTGGCAGTCAGTACAATAGCTAACATGTTAAACAAATATCTCTGCAGCACAAGACGTCTAGGAGCTCACTCTCTGTGGCTGCAGATATTGGCACTTGTTGCTATCTTTGTTTCTACTCTATGTTTACTAATGACTCACAACGCACTCGGAAGCTTCTTATACTTGTGCTTCTGTCGTGGACTCAGTACGGATGTTAAATAGCTAAGCTTTTCATTGAGAACTTACGCCGTCTTAATGATGCTTGTTTAAAATCCAAAATGTTGTCTTATATTAAATGGCTTACTTTTGATCAAGCATTTCTTCTTTTAAAACGCTTTGGTTACAACCGTGGCAAAACCCAGCGCACAACCATCTGATGGTGACGCTGGTACCCCTGTTTTGGACCTGAGATAACAAGTTCATCAAATCATCTCTGACAAGCCAGCCCTATCTCTCAGATACTTTCTCAAGCATTGGTAAGCTCAGGATTAACATTTTCGATTGGGACAATAGAATGCCGTGTCTTTGCTTCTATGGTTTCCAAAGTAAAGAAGCTTGATGTAATGTTTTTCTACAAAGCTGATACTCAGGGGATGGTTAGTTGTTTCTTTCGGCATAAAGCCTGCGGGAGGATCCCTTGGTTATGCCTGTAGGGAAACAAATGCAATGGTGCTTGTAGCAAATAGGCAAACATCTCCCGAGACATAACATCATCAATCCTAACGATTAGCCCATGGACATCAGTGTTACTATGCCGGTTTTTGTTAACTCTCAAAGTATGTAAGGTAAATAGGTTAAAAGTTCTTTACTACTGTCGAGTATAAAAAGTAAAGAAATAAAATGAACAAGGATTTTTATATTGCGTAATGTGAACAACTGTGTGTCCTAAAACAGGTGCAAACAGAAAACGCCGAAGATGGTTGCCAAATTTGGACGTTAACTCACAGTGACCTATGACCAAATTTTTTAAACTTTTTATAATTAATCACGTATGGGGACAAAGATTATAACATGCAATGTCCACAGTATTTAGGCGCACAGACAAGTGTTAAATGAGCCAAAAAAGTAAATATAACCTAAAAGTAGAGTCTTAGCCTTCTTGTATATGCAATATGATTGGGAAATTTATTCTGGTCAAGTAAATCAAGGACAGAAGTGCATTAGCAGAAACATGTCGTCTAAATCCCCTCCAAATATATCAATTCATTTCAGTGATACACAATTCAAATTGGAAGTGTCCGAACACTGGACACAACCAAATCTCTGTCTTCAATATGTCTGTAATAACAGCATATCCCCAGTTGATCAGTTTTTGAGGGAATTTATACCAGTGTAGTTTCTGTTAAATTGTTTTTAAAATTATTTGAGTATTTCTCAAACAATAACATTTTCCTTTCACAAAATTGTTTGAAGTGTAATTCTACAATTAAATGTAACAGACTAAATTCATTTGAGCGACCTTTCCTAAATTTACTCTTGAAATGAATTTGACGAGGTGGTCATTTTGCAAAGGCTGTGTGGTCTATTAAATGACGTCATTAAAACTACGTTATAAAATATTCATGTGAACCGACAATGCGACGTGGCCACACAGAAGCAGATGAATAGTTCGTTTTGTTTCAATTGGTTTCTATTTTGATGGTTGCCGTTAGTTTGTTTATTCTAAGGCTCACCTTGTCTTATCGAGTATTATCCGACGGACAATGCTCTGTTCAGGTCCTTTCATTTTGTAAACAATAAGTTCCTTTGCTGGAGTGCAATGCACAGCAAGAAAATTCTATTGTCTTGAAATGAAATCAATTTCGGCAGCTGGAATGAAAATTCCTTTATGCTACTTACAACTACACTTGATACGTCCCCAGCATCACTGAAGTCTTTCAAACTCCATTCTGTAGACGGATAAGTAGGCTGAGCGGTCAAGAAGTCATCACCGTACCTCTGCTTCTTATCTGCCTTAAGTAGGCTAGACTTGAGTCTCATTAAGGTGATGATGAATTCCTTCCTAGAACGAGCTTTGCAGCTTTGGACTAGGCCACCTGTTATTAATTCATAGTGTTGTAATATTAAATCTAATTTCCAACTTCGGTAAATCTTCCACACTTCGACAGAACTATATTGGAGCCACGCATGCACATCCATGTGTTGCAACTTTCTTATTAATTAATGAATATTCATGATAGCACCTTGGGCATTACAGCTGCTCACTTCTCATTCTCTCACAGTTGGTTGCCAGCAGCTGAAGAGAACAGACTTGTATCTCTGGTAGTCTTG
>JBCAUI010009281.1:0-10049 GCA_038406195.1 Haplosyllis anthogorgicola | reverse complement strand
AAATGTGGTGTAATATACATTCAGATTAATTTTCCATGATGTCTACTTATGCAATATTACTCTTCAAAGTTTGGATGTATTAATTTTGTGGGTGATATTTGTTGATTTAAATTTGAAGTCATTCCTCATAAACTATTACACTATTTTTATCATAATATTTGGCATAATATACAAGTACACACAGTTATGAAATATTACTATTCAAGGTTTGGATGCATCAGTTTGATGGTTGATATTTATGGATCTAAATTGGGAGTAATTCCTCATAAATCAGTTACTCTGTATCACAATAATTGACATCATATACATGCAGACTAATTCTCTATGATGTATAATATTTTGTGATGCATTAATTTAGTAGTCGATATTTGTGGACTCAAATTTGAAATGAAAAAAGCATGGTTTTCCTGTTAGGTATAAAAGTAGTAGTAAGAAAGGGGGTGTATCTGCACTTTGCACTGAATGACCTCTGAAATTGGGGGGGTCCATCTGCACTTGAACCTGATGATACCTCAGCTTGGGGGGGGTCTGTATACCCTGTTTTGACTCAATAGCAAAACCACCTTGCCTTTCACAGTAGTCTATCAACACAAAGTGTGATAGACTAATGAAAGGCTTTTTGAGCTTCATGCCCCAGTGAGAGATTTGATTTGTGTTCTTGGTACAGTTTTGGGTACAGATCCCTTCCCAAGGAATAATGTATTTCTGGCAGTGTCAGACATTCTGGAAAAAGGTCAGGTCAGGAGGGTTGGACTCTAAACCCATTCCCTGTTTGTCACTTTCAATTGTTTTTCTAAGATCAGAGTCCTACCAATGTAACATACATTATCTCAATTACTTTGCAGGTCTAGCGGAACAAGTAAACCATGTATATGAAATAGAATTCCTTGCAAATCAGCTTTTATTTGGAACAATCATAACCACTATTCAGTGGACGGCCATCTTGTGTAGTACTCTATTCATACTGAGCATGACGTTTGATCGTTTCTACAGCATAATTAGACCACATAAGGCTGCTTCATTTAATACGGTTAAAAGAGCTAAGATCACTATTGTATGTATTGTTTCATTTAGTATTTTGTTTAATGTACCACATGTGTTTACTACAGACTTGGAAGAAGATCGAGATATTCCTTTCGGAAAGGGAATGGAAACAGTGCCTGGCAAAATGTATTATTGGCTCTCACTCATCGTTAACTTTATTTCACCCTTTATATTACTTCTAGTAATGAACAGTGTTATTATCAATGTTTTACGCAAGAGGGCAATGGTCAAAGATGAAAGGTCACAGATTCAATGTCAAGGTCAAAGTCAAGGTCAAGCTCCAATATTTAAATTGAAAAAATCAGACGTACACATTTTCGTGACACTGCTTCTAGTTGCCTTTTCATTTTTCGTCCTAACCACCCCAGCGTATGTTTTGGTTTTGTACGTCACGTTTGTTGACTATGAGGGAAGCCCTGAATCTCACGAAGGGTTTCATCTCTTTAACATCGTTGGTCACAAAACACTCTTCACCAACTGCGCCATTAACTTCTTTCTTTATGTCATATCTGGTCAGAAGTTTAGAAAAGATTTAGTAAACCTAGTTTTGCGTCGTAGAAGGGGTAAGATAAGGGGACATTCCCGTAGTAGTATGACCATAACAAGAACAGCCTCTATTGAAATAAATGGCACACTCTAAATCCTATCATTCCCCATTAATTGTCAGGTATTAATTATTTAATGACAATTCAAGTAGAAAAAGTATAATTGCAATAATTTATACACATTTAGCAGTTGTGAAACAGCTGTGTTAGATGTTTCTTGTACGTTATTGAAGAATGTAAATTTTTTAGAGAAAAAGAACTAGTGAGTTAACCATGTAATAATTAGAAACGTTTTCTTTTGAAATAATGTCAGCCAAGCAAATAATTTTAGACTAGTCATCATACTTGCTTACATTTTCGTAATGCCTCAGTTCCGTGTCTGTGACCTTACGATAAAATTGAAGGTTTTTCGTCTTCCTGCTCGATTCATTTTCATACTATTACTTGGCATTAATATGTATAATTAATATGTATACCGTAAAACCTTATTCTCTTTAGGTATTTGACTTAAATTTAGTCATGAAAAAATCATTAATATATATGGTTATCCTATGAAATTTAGTGTTATTATTATGTATTTTACCTTACTTATAACAGTACAAAAGTCTGGTATATTCTTCAGCGAAAACAGATAACCTTTCATAGAAAACCTTTTGGAAATTGTTGTGAATGAAATTATCCATCACATTCATGCACATTTACTCAATAAACAGTGTGAAATAGTGACAACTTTCAAACAATCTAGTCAGCAGTAAAATCTGACCAAACCATGTGGAAATTACAGAGCACTCCGGCGACTAATACACGCTGGTTTGAAAACATAGGAATAAAATCGACCGCGGACTTCAACCGGGCATCAGCTTCCCCGAAATAATGAGAAAGTCTTCACTATGGACAGGAAATTACAACCCGCCCCCTGTGATGATGAACAGCAACAGTCGTGCAATCTGAAAGAAATTACTTACGAATACTTAGAATTAAAAGATTTTATCTTTGATGTTTCAATTGTAAATCAATAACACTTATTCATAACATATATTTAAATTTAAACAGTCATTAACTGTAATAAATGTGTGATCTGTAACACATAATTTTAGCTCAAAAATTGATTGTCTGTGTTCTAGTCTTTTTACAACATTCCACTTGTTTTATTAGACTGTTCACACTTAAAACAATATTATCTTGGGTTTTTTTGTCTATCAATTTGTGGATAAACTTTTTACACCAAAAACGACTGAATGTTCAAATTAGGGTGATAGCAAATAGAACCCTACTCCCAGAGTCTACAGTTTATAACAAGCTCATTGTACTTATGAACCATTATAACTTCAAGCTAAGAACTACATAGTAAATTAAGAGGAGAAATATCTTTCCAGCACTGAATATATCACTTGAAAAGATGAAATACACCAGTGAATACTGTTACACAGCAAAATGTTATTTTACGTTAGTAAAAGGGCAAAGTTCATTTCACTTTTTATGTGTATCACCTGACTTTCGAAGCTTAAAACCGAAGATAAAAGTACAATATGATATATGATATGGGAGTGTCGCAAGCTAGAAGTCTAACTGACGCAACGGATACGATTATACCAGTATACGACAATTGATTTTCACTTGGTTGGTCTCAACTAAAATATTTATCGTATTATCTTTTCAATATAAAGTTCACACAACATTGTTTTAATAAATAGACCTACAACATGCTTTTCTAACATTACTCATACGAGCCAAAAATATAATACAATTCTGATAACCACGTACAGAATGTGGCAAAATGAAATTGCAAGTGTTGATAATTATCATCATATTGATTTAGACTAGATTTTCGAAGACATTTATATTAAATGTATACCGTAATAGTGTGGCATATACAATTAAAGACAATGTTCATTAACTAGAATAAAAATAGATATTTATTTAATTAATGATTAAGATAAACCCTATTATCTGGAGAGTCCGTTGAAGACAGCAAATAAACAAACTTACAATAATTTTTTTTTTAGTTGAGACAAGCCTACTGACATTTGATGTGCAGCTTGAATTTACGCATAGCGGGTGTAAAATTATACAGCTTTGCATTGAAATAAAAACTGTACATTATCAACGTGTTTCTTCAATGTTCTGTTTCATCGTCATTTCAAGTTAATAATGGCAATGATGTAAACCAAAATTATGTAAGCAACTCGTGTTATGTTACATTCATGTCAGATAATATAACTAAGTGGTTATAAATTTATACCAGTGAATCACTAATTGTAGGCGTTATGATGTTTTGGGGAAGTATAAATTCAATGCTACAATTTCAAAGTAATTAAATAATACCACAGTAAGTAATGTGAAATTCAATAGACTTGTTTAAAGTTGCTTGTGTTATCAACTTGAAACAACTGAATAATGTATAGTTTGTATTATGAAAAAAGGTTTTTCGAATCATAAGAGTACCAATTGTGGAACAGTATTTTTGACTTTTAATTTTTCTCCCTTTTTCATTTCATAACTTTGACACTTCATTAATAATACTCATTTTAACCTTTGTATGTGAATAAATTTGTAGATACAGGAGCTCATTGCAGATGTTTATTATATTTTTTCATTTTTTCATTTAAATGTCAAACATATTTCACGTACTTTAACCTGTCATCCCGAAAAGCATGATAAGTGTGTTTAAACCAAATAGACGTTTCTGGATATAAATTTGACAGAGGCACCACAGACTAAATTCACAATACTACAACGCAACAACACAATTGTCAATAATTTTGGTTTCAATTATCTTTATTATTATTTCAAAAAACAGACAAGAACTGAAATACATAGTTTGAAGTCCAAACGGTCAAACAGTGTTCCCTATTGTGTGTTTAGCAGACAATTACTTTAAAGATGGAACACAATATCAGCTCCGAGTCAAGGTTGAATATTAACGTCACGGAACAAGAAGACGTTTATTCCTTAGCTTCGTCTTTATTGGCTTACAAAATTGGTAAGTGCTTACTTAACAGAGGAAGAAAAAATGGCATAAATTGATATCTTTAGTCTACGGAAAAAAGAAAACTAATACGGTTGTCTTCCGCAAAGTATGAAATGTTGGATAATATAACTTTTCCTCTGGTGAATCCAGATAGGGAAAAATTAATTCGTAAAAGGAATTTTACTCTGTACTTTTAAAATACACAGCGTGAAAATCTGTGTATGGTGTAAACTGAGAGGAATTTTCTTCATCTTCACTTAATTGTGGTACCGTGAAATAGGTTCACAAAAGTTGTTCAAAGAATTCAACAATCTATGATCAGACCCCGGATACGAAACTGAATACTGATTAATTATACCCATATTTATAGTGATTCTGATTACCTAATATCTTGTTGATACCGATTTTTTTATGCAGTTAAGTTATGGATATTCACATTTTGATTCTTGCAGTCGGATTAGAGCATAAAATGGTAGGTAATGACAGCAACTTTATATATTTAAAAGACAACAGGAATGAACGAAAAATATAAAACTTTAAAATAAATTTTAATTTTTTCATACATTGCTACTTAAAGCAGGAGCTCTTGTGAACAGAAATATCCATTTTAGTTTCAATGCGATTGCGGATATTTATAAAGCTGAAAACAGGGATGTTGCAATGCTATTGTTTGCAGCCGGCGAAATTCTATTATTTGGTGGAAATAAACTTTATGAGCTTAACTATAATGTGGAAATTCCCAAGTTTGTACAAGAGAATTTGTGTCTCAAGCACATGTGTCGAGAAATGTTGAGAAAACATCTGATGAACGTTAATCCCAATGTTAACTTATTCTATCAAGTCCTACTGCTCGGACTTCCTTCTTTACTCAGGGATTTTTTACTGTACAATATTTCGCTAGATGAAGATGAGTCAATGATGTCTAAATATCTGTCGTGGAGTTTCCATGATGATTTATAGAATTAACAAAAATATGTACTTGTAAATAAATTTATTGAGTGAATTCAGGTTTGTTTTGTCTTGTCAACCAAATACCATTGAACAAGTGGAAATGAGTTCATCTGAAGACAAGTGGCACAACATGCATTTCTATTAAAAAAAATCCGAAATTCATTTTTGCCCGAACATTTTGGCAATTTAGTCTAAATTGTACACAATTATTAGCATTAACATTAATGCCTAAAAAGGGACTATCTTCATGCCAATTACTAAAATTAGTGGTTTTAAGTGACCAATTTTAGTTTGCCAGTGAGCCAGTAATTGAATAAAACTTTTTTCCCATGTAGGCAAATTTGTCTAATATTTTAACATTGACTAATTTCGAAAAACCTCGAATGATTTTCCAGGTCATTTTCAATGGAGGACAAAATCCATCTTTCAGATCACATGCATAGGTAAATATTTGGCCAAATATGTTTGAGAGTCTACCATTACAAAATTTGGATCTAGATTTCTCTTTAGAAAAGGGTTGGGCTTGGCTCCTTTGAGCAGTGTATTTTGTGATTATAAAATGAAATTTTTGGATAGACCATCCACCCTGCTGTGATAACACCGCACACTGTTCCCAAATTTCTATCGCTAGAGATAAGTAACATCCCGAACTGAACAGCTTCCCCTGCGTATCGATTCGTATTTAGGTCACCTTGTGAGGAGGACGGCTCTGTGTAGCATGTGCTATTGACTCTGTAGTACTTTTACACGTTCTTATCCGCCATGGTATAACAATCAGTTTCAACATCACACATTATATTTAGTGTGTGAGAGCAATAGTACAAATGTTTGAGGTTTGTTGGAAGATCTACAAATACCAATATTACAGATCAGACGTGATATTTGATCCCCAGTTTTTTTCATCATTTCAGGTAAATAAAATATACTAAAAATCAAAATCAAAATTATGGAGTTGAATCCAACTTATTTTGTTTATGTCAAATAGGTTAACCATGACACTGCTAAATTTATATGACCTAGAGGGTAGAACTACATATTTGAGTTAATTTGGTTTGCATTGTTTGTATTACTATTTAGAAATACTGAGGAGATTTTAGTTAAAAGAATAGTAACACAAAGTAATACAAGAAGTAACACGTCTGTTTTATAATGCGTATCTCAGCAATGATACTTCAAACGGTTATCAGCTCAGATCCGTATTTACTTTCATCCTTTATACGTTCTTTTCTGCTGCGGAAAATGTCTGATTGATTTGAGTGGATAACTACTTTGAGTACTGTAGCCTTCACACTGGAATATTTTTGTATCTGCATGTATCTTGAATATGTACACAGATATACAAATGACAACACACTTACAGCATCGCTCTTGCATGAGGAAAATTTTGTGTGATGAAAAAGTGATTTGCTTGATCTTGACCAATAAGAACAGAAAAAAAACCGCATATTCGATGAAAGCTAAGAAAGGCTACACACCATCTAAGAATGCATAAAAGCGTACAAACGTATAAAAGAGTAAACTGGACGGATCCACATGCTACCCATCTGTAATAGCAGCAGGTAACTTCATTTTGTTTCCTTTTAAGGAACATAATTCAATTATGTTGTTTTCACTTTTCTCATAACAAAATATGCTTGTGCTTTTATAAAAACAACATGGAAGGCTCATCAAGGATTTATGATGATACAGGCATCTAGAGAAACTTATATTAAGCAATATGGGAGATATTTGCTGTAGATGCTGTAGATATTTATGCTGTATATTTTACGAAGAGGAGGATTTAGTAAATGCAATGAGAAATGAAAACATTGAATCGTTGGATACTTTGTTAATGGAAGTACATGATGTTAATCCTAAAGAGGAAAATGTATGTATTCCTTTGATTCACGCTGCACTGCGCGGTAACGTTAAGAGTGTGGATTATTTGTTAGATTCAGGAGGTGATGTTAACACATACGGAAAGGATGGTATCACTGCTCTTAGTGCTGCTTCAGTTAATGGCCATAGTGAATGTGTACAATCTCTAATACTAGCAGGAGCTGATGTGAATCATGTGCTTATAAAGATAGGACCTGACCTAAAGGAGAAAAGTAGGTATGGATCTCCAGCCATAACATTAGCTGCCCAGGGTGGCCATTCTGAGTGTGTGGATTTACTGATACAAGCAGGAGCTGATGTGAACAAGGCTAATAATACAGGATCAACAGCATTGATCGCAGCAGCGCTTAGTAACAGCATTGGTTGTGTGAAATTACTGCTTAAAGCAGGAGCTCATGTGAACAGAAGGAACCACCTCGGCTTCAATGCGCTCATGGCGAGCCTTCACGTCCATACGGAGGAGTATAACGACGTAGCGATGCTGTTGTTCGCAGCGGGAGAAACGGCATCCGATACTCCAGTGACGATACCTGGCAGTACTATCGTCAGAGCCATCGTCAGAATTCCCGATTATCTCCAGCACGCCGATCTGAATCTGTGTCTCAAGCACATGTGTCGGGAAACGATACGAAAACATCTGATGAACTTGTATTCACATTTAAATCTATTCCATCAAGTGCCAAATCTCGGAGTTCCGTCTCTATTCAATGATTATTTGCTGTACAACTTGTCGTTGGAAGAATTTTAGGAGTTCAATGGTGTAAAGTTGCGTCACAAATCTGAAAGGTAATGTGGTTGAGAAGAGCTAAAAGTTCCATACACCCCAAATTAAAGTTGTAATGACTAAAATAGTACTAACGTTTAGCTAGCTTAAATATGCTCCAGATGGCAGCAGGTCCTAGATGCAAGTTTCAAAACGTTTCACAAGTTCATTGGGATGAAACTATTGTTAGCTTTGGGGTTTTTAGTATGCAAAATTCGTTTACAAATGTGTGAAAGGAATTTGAAGAAAGTAGGTCATCTTGCCTCGGTATAGAATAATTTTTCCGAAAACACAATTCTCGACATTGGCGCATGAAAGATTAACAGCATTGCTCTCACCTCATGAAATTTTGGCCAACAACTATTTTGTTTCACTTCTTATGACTTATTTTTATTAAATAAGTGTATATTTGGAAAATTAGTAGCATGAAAAACTTTTTTTGAACGATTTGATTTTTTACTGCCATTTATACCCAAAAATAGGGGATTTTCACCATGTATCGTAAGCCTAGATGAGCTAAAAATAATTAATTTGCACAAAGTATATTTAACTATGTTTGTAGATTAGTTTTATATAGTTCTCTTATCATAAAGTCAAAAATTAACTGGGAAATAAATTTTTGAAGTGTACCCCCCTCTCCTACTTTTTGGCATTTCCAGAGTTTAAGGGTGCTTGTCCTTACCTCTCTGTATTATCTATAATAAGCACAATACATTTTAATAGGAGGTGCAGACATCTTTAGTACATATTACTCTACATAATTAAAATTAGGGCTGGAACGACTAGCAATTTTACTAGTCGACTAGTCGGGTACATCACTAGTCTAGACTAGTTGACTAGTAATGTCTAGTGCAAACCACTGTTATTTGTTGAGTAAAAGCAGTTCAAATCTCTGCATAACACATGTACGGAGACCCAAACATAACATAACACCCCCACATTTAATGAATTTTACATTGTTGAGAACATTGTTAATGTGATAGATTACACACATTTCATTATATTTCTTATATTGTATTATTTAGGTCAAGATATTGTGAATTAATGTCATTTGTGACCATTTTTTCCATTTACCTAATAAGGAAATAGACTAGTTGACTAGTGAAATACTAGTCAACTAGTTGGGACACACAACTTGACTATCGACTAGTCTAGACTAGTCGTCCCAGCCCTAATTCAAATAGTTGCCGCACCCCACACAGGCATACTGGGCCTTTGGTTTGCGTTAGTTATTTATGTACCCGTTACGGGTACAAGCGTAATGAACAGGTTAATCTTGGCAGATAAGAACGGAAAAGAGCGCAAAAAGAATGAAAACATGAAAAGGCTGCATGTCTATTATGAAAGTTTTATGTGATAGTAAATGGATGCTCGGTCTTGCCGAACAAAACAAAAACTTAGAAAATCGCATGTATGTGACGAAAACATACAAACGCTAAGCAGTGAGTTATTGTTAAATTAGGTAAATGAAATAAATAAGAAAACCTAGCTCGAAAACTGCAAATCATAAAAATTCGCTGAACGTGTACATCGCAACGATTGACAACGAATAAACCCATCACACAGATGTAACGGGTATTACTTCAACTAATGAGTAACTTTTACCCTTTTCAACAGTTTATCCGATAGATGTCCGTAGTATTAGTTCTAATTTTGATTTTACATAATATTTGGCCCCAGCGTAGCTAGGGGCCTACTTGGTCAAACAATTTAAGATTCAAATGCTTTTTTTTTTCGTTAGGCCTCCCCCCCCCACCGGATTGGGAATAGTGAATGTGAATGGAAGTCCATGTGCAGCATGGCCCCCCCCACACCACCACCTCCCAATCAAATTGTGTTTCTTGCCTTTTCGTTATATTTCCCTCCTTTTGTGACAAAAAGGACATTTCTCACTTGG
>JBCAUI010009270.1:0-10049 GCA_038406195.1 Haplosyllis anthogorgicola | reverse complement strand
AGCGGTTCTCGCGTAATTGCCATTTTCCCCCCAGTGATGGGGGCGAGCTGGGGCCTTGATCTCTGATCAACTCGTTCCTTCATTGTCAGTGGCGGCCATTTTCTCCTATTCACATCAGCCCACTAAATGCCGAACGGCATTTCCTTGTTTTGTTTCGGACTGCAGACACAGACATCCTATTTTATGTCTGTGCTGGAGACTATCAAGGAACAACGTGGGTACAATTTCAGTATTAAACACCACAAAAGTGAATGGATATCGAAGTAATATTCATACCACCATAATGTTTCACATAGTACACGAAACTCAAACCTAATTGTGTTTCAATTGTTGGTGAGAGCTGGGGGGGGGGGGGGGTTACTGCAAGTTACATGGCTCACTGAGTGGCAGAGATGTGGGTTAAGATCATGGTTATAACCTCCCATGCGGCTGGCACGTGACATTATGACAGCATTTTGCTACCATCGTGTTTGAATGAATAAAGACAAACTACAACCAGTTATTCTTGAACGTTTATTTAAACGTTTTAGTCATGCAAATTTGTAAAATGACTTTGTAAACATTAAGACATCAAGCTTTCACTTTACATGTGGAACGAAAGAAAAATCATCTTGCATTCCCAGCATGTTGCGTGGCATGTTTTGATGGAATTCAGTCATTCAGAAAATTTAAGTGTTGGGTCGTGGTCGTTTTGTTACCTCCAGCAACAGCTGTTGTGCATTGACCAAAGTACAGTAGAGGATCTACGGGAGGGGTTTTAGGGGCCTAGTCCCCCCTCGCCTCTGTTAAACCATGTTTGTCCACTATTTTGGGTCCCCCAGTAGATCTGCTACTGAAGTATGGTCATTTATGCGAATTTAAATTAACGAAGATTGAAGAACCTTAGGTATTATCAACTGATGAAAACATCATCATTATCAGTACCAGTACCCATGGCATTGTGACCTATTTCTTAAATAATTTTGTAAACAAATTTTTGTAATCTGTTATCGTTCCTGTGTACAGACCGACCTGCCGACACTTATATTTGGTGTCTACTGTCGCGGCAAAAAAAGAAGAAGAAGAAAAAAGTGTGCAATTTAAAAAAAGCCACAATCTAGAGAATGTTTTCAATGAGGCAGTTTTGCCTCAGAGTCTCAGATCCCACTGCCAGCTGAATTCCTGCAGATACAGTGTTGATGTCGTCGTCCTTTTTTGTCCCCTCTCGGGAAATTGTATTCAAGTGAGTCTCTTGTTCAAAAGAATAAACCCTTGGTGTGGTTCAAGTGATCGCAGATAGCATGTGATCTGATCGGAAAGGGCTCCGTGCCTGATGGCAACTTTCTTCTGGGAACAAACGACTTTTTTGACATGCGTTACACGCGTTTGCCACCGAATATCAGAGAGTGCACCATCCCCAGCTTCAAGGGCCAGTAGGTTGTTTCTATTGGCCATGCAGTCCCTTCCATCTTGAGCACTGGCTACGTCTTCAGGATTCATTAATAGAGAGTTTTAGATGATTGAAACATATCCGTATCCAAGGGAGTTACGTTTCAATTGAACGTAAGAATTGACAAACTAACGTTTCCTAAAACGTAATGTTGAGAGAGCCTAAATGCTATTAGTATCTTGATCAGACTCATCCCACTACTCACAAAACAGGGTAATAAAGAAGAGCAGCAGCTTCACTGCACACTTACATTGAGCAAGTGTAATACAAGTAAACTGAGTACTAGTCAGACCTCCAGGCAGTCAACAGGGTGTTGCTTACTGGCCTGTGTTGGGAACACTGTACTCGGGTGGAGACTTAGGGATATGCAGAGATAGTGTATGCCAACTGTGGGACAGGGTGGGTACACTGATCATCTGGGCAGTGTTGTCGATAGTCTCTGTGTGTGTCAACAAGAGGACCTCTGTAGCCGTGGTGCCTGGGGCACAGGGACAGAGAACCTCCTGCTTGTTGAGTACTGGTTGGATAATTTAAGACTGGAAGCTACATACTCTTCCTAGAGTGTGAACTATATGTACTTATATATTGGATTTTATATACAACATATATATATGATTAATAAACAGTTAGTGTAAACAATTGGACTTATTTGTCACTGGTTAAGAGCACCGCTTCACCATCTAGTGACGTTCCTGAACATACACAACATCAGTAAAGGAAAAGTACTAACCACATCACTTAGCAGTATAGTTTAAGACACCATAAGTGTCTTGAGATTAATAATATAAGAAGTAAGAAGATCACTCAACGTCCTATCTACAACTACAGCTACAACTACGTTATGTTTACGGATATGTAGCAAAAATCTAAAACTCCCTAATATGACATCATGAATCATTCCATCGTGCTACTAGATTATGTCACCACTGGTCCAACCGATTCCCTGGATTTGCTTACTTTTCACGTGTGCCAGAACTGCCAGGTCTAAATGTTCAATGAAGGTCAACTCAGATATTTGTTGGTTGGTCAGTGGCAGCTGATGTGTCAGGTGAAGTTTGCTGGTCATGGTATTCTCCTGGGTTAACTGCATAAGGCTGTTTGTCTTCCAGTCACGCGCGAGCAAAGTTTTTCTCGGACCGATGCACATTTTTATACCTTGATATTTTCATAAGCAATCGATATTTCTGACGTGGTAATCATCTCAAAGCCTAGCAAAAATTATATTGGTATGAGTATTATTCTGAAATTCGCAGACATATTTGTATTTTTCTTTGAACCTTACTCCTGGACATACAGTTGATGGCACAAACTTCATATCTGGCAGGCTAATGAACCTGTGTACCCTCTTTATTTCTTGTGAAAATTATATTGATGCCATCATATTTTCAGTTTGGCAGCCATATTTGTGGGTTTTTTTTAATGGTTCACATATTGGAAATTTGATGTTAGATACCTGATTTGTATGCATATGATATTGTGACCAAATTGTCTCAGCTTTTTGATAATGCCAAATGAGCTCGGGTCCATTTGAACCTATTTTTAAATAGTGACGATTGGAGGAAAAGTAAAACTAAAATTGAACTTGGGCTCCAAAACGCATAATGTTTATGATATATATGTAAAGGTCAATAACCATGTGACCAGCATGACAATACTGGCAATAGTTTACTGTGCATGTTACCGTATTTTCCTGTTTTGACTGTTTCCCCGCAAGTTTTAACCGCAACTTTCGATTTCCTGACGGTATTGTGTAAGCAACAACAAAACTTTAACCTTGCAGAATAAGTTCTAGGAGACTGTAAGACAACTTAACATTCCAGTATGGATCACACATAAATATATAATTTACATCCTGTTATGGAACAAATGTGAAAAAACGCGCATAGCATGCTGTGATTGCAAATCCGTTGACGCTCGGGTCATGACCATGACCTTCTCATGTGCTTTTCTAAAAATTGGATTTATTGCATATTTCTGCTGGTTACAGCCACTGTGGCTGTTTGTGAGTGTCCCTTAGGGAACTTGTTTGGGCGAACCTCTTTATGGCCGAATCACGTACTGTTTCGTGATTATCGAATTCGTTCGTACTTTCATAAATTAAGGTGTAGTACTCGGAGTCACTTATGAACGTTTTGTGTAAAAATTCTTCATATTTCAAAACTAATTCCACAAAACGTTTGCTATGACCTTTAAAACTTACGTGTAGAAAAAATGGTTTTCACATGCATAAGGAGGGCATGTTGCCAAAACACCGTTATTCACGTGGAATGAGGAACATAAGTGAGAATACGTCATATCAATGTTTTGATCTGACAGCTACCTATTCGTCTTATTTGAAAAAAGAACTGAAGTAAAAAAAATTGTGTAAATGTAGTTTTATTTTTAATGTGGCAACACGTAAAATTGAATAAAAAAGTATGGCAAACCATTTGAACAGAAAGGTATGAAAAGCCATTTGAACATAAAAGTGCAAAATAGTTTGATGGGACTGATTCCCGCATAAGCCTATTTGGCTTGGTAAGGCGATTCTCGTTGCCATCTTTGGGTTTTAATCTAAAATGTTTTCCAGTTGAATGTGTTCCTTAAACAACGCTGTCGAGTCTTCTCCTTTATCTAAGGCATATTTTTGATCATTTGGATTTTATTGCACTGATTTTTGAAGGGTGGCGATCAAATAAATAAAATTTTAACTTTGTCCCTAAAAAGCAAAACTATTTATAAATATTGATGAAATTTAGAATTTTTTATCCCAATTTTAAAGCGCGGCGGGAAATGTTATCCAAACAATAAAATAAAAAAAGACCTAATGTAATCCAAACAGTAAAATACAAAAAAACCCTAGGGTAAACTTTCTCTTGGACGCAACGGACATGTGGTGTATTCAGCTTGATTCCGTTTAAACGTAACGTCATAGCACGTAATGTTATCAGCCAGAGGACCGTGCCTAATGGCTAGTCTGGGAGAGTCTTCCTTATTACACCATGCTATTCTGTGAATGCTAGTCAAGTTATTGTCTGACAGAAGAACTTCTAATAGTGAGCCATCAGTTGGGTCCAGAGCTAAAACATTGTTTCCATTGGCAACACAAATCCACCCTTCTGTGGTACAGCAGACATCTTCTGGACTCAGAGGGATGTTTTCAACGGATCCATCATACTGCCAGACAAATTTTTTGTTCTCAAAGTTAAACCCCATAATTTGCTTGCTGTGGAAGAACGTAAAGACAAGGATATGACACTTGTCAATGTAAGTCATCCCGCCAACTGCTGGCCAGCCTAAATCCAATTTATTTTTTGCAAACAGACTAAATTTTGAAGTGCTACTGTCCCTAACCAACTGGAGAATGCTTTTGTTTTTCTGGTCATAGACTAACAATGACCCCACAGGACCGACGCAGATCGTATGAGGTTTGATATTTCCATAGCTGGCAGTAAGTCTAAATTGTTGGCATCTCGCAGGTGTCGGAGAGTTTTCACAAGTGTCATCCATGTGGTGAACACGGATCACCTCGCAGCCTGAATTCGGGCAAGCTTCTACAAGCTGTTCGGCATCTGGTATTTGAATTGTCACAAGTGAACCGTTTTTGAAATAATGTGAACAGTTCCCTTCCCACTCCTTGATTAAAGACCCCGTTGCATAATTGTAAATCTTGAAAACACAATTGTGACAATTCCACTGATGACCTCGTAGAACTAAGTTTCCTCCAGCAAAGCACAAAGCATCTGGATGGAAGTCTGATGTCCAACTGGTAGACTCGTTTAATCTTGCCACACCAAACTAAAAAGATACGTATGTAACAATAATTCATTAACTGAATTTAAGTAAAATGCTGTGAACTAATTAAAAAGTGCGCACTATAGTATGAATGGGAAGATGTGAGAGCATTGTACAAGAATTCTAAAGGACTTCTTTTTTGCTTGACTTAGAAGTGTGATATCCTGATCAAAGAAAGTCACGTTGGCTCGTTGTCCAGGTTGTTAATTCATTAACTTCTACTGTAAATTTTAGGTGAATCAAGCCAGATTGAAGTGAACTTGCCATTCTGGTTAAGGCAGTTTCTACTGCTGATGCTGAAAGTCTTTTGTCGGGTGAGACGTGAGTCATGTCCCTAATCAATCTCTTCAGTCTTTTCACTATTTCACTGTCACTTCCGGATACTTCGACAATGTTGAGATCAGGCTGTTTGTTGAAAAGTCGAGAGTATGCAGCAAGGCCAATTGGCATGATGGTTTCGGAATGCTGCAGGGAGCCCTCGGCTTTTGGCATAAGACTGCGGCCAGGCTTGGCTTGTAACATTGCTGTAAATACTAGGCCAGCTGCATACACATCGACGTTTCGGTGATACAGCACTCGATCATCGGGTTTCTTGTCCCAAAACTCTGGAGCTTTAAAAGACAATGTCCCGACGTTACTACTCATGGCGGAAGTGAGGGAATCCGGATCCAAGATTTTCGATAAACCAAAGTCGCCTAATTGGACAACTGCGCAGCTGTTGCAAGTTGATTTCACTAAGATATTTCCAGGTTTTATATCTCTGTGGACAATATTTCTATCATGCAGAAAATTGATTCCATTGGCAATTTGTCTCATGAGTTTCACTTTTGTTTCTACATCCTGAAGCATGTGGTGATGTGTTTTGAAGAATTTATTCAAATCGCCAAGATTACAATACTCCATTACTATCCACACTGCTTCTCTGAAGTATTTGACATCGTGAATTTTTACAATATGATCATTTTGTTGAAGTAATTTGTCTTTTAGGAAGTGAAATCTCACAGCCTCTGTACTGGCCTTCCTTTTGTCCTCCTTGGAGGCAGTACTTACTTTCTTCACAGCAAGAAGAAAGTCATTTTCATCGTAACCTTTGTACACCGTACCGAAAGCTCCTCGGCCAAGTTCCTCCATGAAATCCACCCTGTAGCCAAAAATCTTGGCCATTGTTCCATCCTCAGCTGAAGCCATTTTGGTACAGTTTTTAGGTGTGTACATATATTTACTGTACTTCAAACATTCTACCTGTTGTATTGTGAAGTCAATTGCTAAAGCAACTTCCTTTTTAGAGTCTCATGGTCAAAGTTCATGTTCGTGCTCTCTGTACAAATAGATCGACTACTTTTATCACATGACGTGATCAATAAAACCATCGACACTCACGATCTTGAAGGGGAGTGATCTATTCACTTGTTGTGCTTTAATGGAGAAACAAAAATATATTTTGGTTTCGCATAACATTAAATTGGCATTTGATACAAACAATAGTAGGTCAAAGAAGATACACTGATTTGCTTATCTGACTCAATGTATTGTAGTATTTAAACAGTGCACAAATGTGGCATATATCAGTTTGTTACTTTTATAAAATCCTGAGTTTCACTTCACTTTGAATTTTTCGTTGAATTTGAATTAGCACTAATCAGAAAACAGACTGCCCCCGGTGATGTCATGCATTAGGCATGTCCTTTTCGTGCAGGTGAAATAGTGAAGAGTGGCAAAGGCTATGCAGTCAATTTTACTGTAATAAAGATGCAACATATTTGGTATTACCAAAATAGAAAAGTTAATTAATATCTTCACGAATTGTAAACTTCAAACTGTCGCAAAGATTTATGTCACGACTGTGGAATGTTTGAATTCTGCCTAAATGATTCAGGCAAGAGACAGATCGAGCAGAGCGTTCTGCATATATCACGTAACAATAAATAATACTTACATAAATTACACAATTTGGCGTCCATTTCCCTTGCAATTTATTGTATACTATTGCAAAGACAAAATGCGAATGTCAGTACTGAGGTCCTTCCTGGTCTTGTGCATATAACCATAATGATACCAGAAGGAGGCTTAGTTTTGGAAATAACCACGCAAAATGATGCTTACGTTTCTGCACTTTAATGCATGGGCGGCTGTTTCCAGGTGGAATATAAGCCTTTTTATGCTTCATGTGAAGAAGGTATGAAGAGACAATGAAAACATGATCTTAGGTGATAAATAAAATGTACAAACATTCCAAAAAAGTCCATGCATTAAGCAGGTTATCGCACGGCTAAAGCCCTGCAATAACCTACACTTAGACAGGAGTGCTCAGAAACATGTCACCTTGTGTAGTGTAGTTTATGGAAAAAAACATGTTTCTACGTTTAAATAAAATTCATAGCAAATACTAAATCACGGTATTTAGATAATGTAGTTTTTAGGTAATTTGTTGAAAGTTGATAGATCACTAACACATCAAAACTGAAAATGTAAGTTTTGACCTTGACCTTCATGGCCTTGACCCTACACATCAGTAGGCAAAACAGCAAAACGTTTTAGTACTGTGACCGTGAACTTGAACCAGTGAACTTTGACCTCATTGTCTGCTCACATATCAGAAGCAGAATCATTCAAAAATTCTAGTAGACAGACAGATAGACAGGACTCACAATATTATCTTCCTGCATATGCAGGATATGATAATCACCTTTCACAGTAAATAATTAAAATTGGAGATAAATGCTCTCAATCGTGAAAAATATGCAACTTTATTTCTATAATTCTTAAATCATCGACACGATATACAAATGAACAGTTAATATTTAGATATTTCTTACAGTCTAGATACTAAATTTTCTATTGAAAAATGTTTCTAAAATTGGTGAGGACATTGTTTATTTCAGTCTCCAACAATGTGGCACAGTGACAATTGAGTTATTATTCAAAACCCAGTTTATTATCATTAAACATTGACCTGATGACCTTAAAAAGAACTCGGCTGACAATAAGTATACGAATTGTGGCTGGCAATTTGATAAAGACCAAAACAATATTGACATTTTAAATTTTATTACAAAAAGACCGAGTTTTTAGGTCAGGTTAGATATATTCAGTATGCGTATTGTGCGTATGAACAAATTTTGGTTTTTTATACAAGAGCATTTAGGTTTGTCACTTACAGCATCTCAGTACGTGACTCCATGTAATATGTCTACGTACATGAAGGATACAGACGTAAGTTATTTTAACAAGGATGACATGAAGATGTACCACATTTAGGGTGTGTCTCCTTTGTTGGCATGATTGTTGATTGTTGAAACAACTATCCTGCTGTTGAGGTTGGGATACCAACACCCATCCAACAAAATATTTCACTTTTATGTGTATCTCAAATATTTGATTAGCACCGTTTAACAAGAAATCTTGACCTAGTCATGCATCGCTGAGCAGCTCACCACTGCGTTGGGAGTTCTAATCCCGGCTGATGCATGAGAGGAGCCCAGCCAGCCATGCCATATGCACATACCCCTATTGGTTAAAAAGGCAGGTGTCACACCAGATGTGACCCTTGGGATCACTTCATGCAAGCAAGAAAGAGTGCAGGCGAGAGATCCACCCTGGATTTAAAACTCATGGGGACGGTCACACGAAGTCCAAAAACAGGGGTAATCAGTGGACCCACAAATGGACCCTGGTCCATCCTGGATATTATTCATTAGACATGTCCGTGTAGGCATGTAAACCCATTAATGTAAATTGTAGCAGGTTACTTGTCCATTTCCATGCAAGACAGCCAATTTTCTGTATTTTTTGGAACATACGACCTGGTGAATGTGTCCCAGGTTTTCGTTAGCCAGGAGTGTTTCCAGAGGGAAACCATCAGCAGCATGAAGCAGTGTAATGTTATTTCCGTAACCACTGACAAACACACCTCCATACACACTACACACGTACTGGGAACCTGGGATGCCGTTCTGCTGCCAAAGGTCATGCCCTGTTGTCAAGTTGATACCCTTTATTTTTACATTAGGGCACGCCATTGAGAGAATGACTAGAACACATTGATGGTCATTGTAGCACATACTGAGCGGGGCTGAGTTCAAAGGAGCGACATCACGCATTGATAACGAATAATTACCGTTCAAGGCGAGATGAAGAATGGTCTTCTTGGTTTGATCGTACATTAGAAACGTGTTTTTCGGGCCTTTGCAGATTGCACCAGGCTTTATATTTTCAATCTGGGAGAGTATTACGGTGAAGCGTTGTGTTAATAAATCATTCACACAAACAGTTTGGCATTTTGTACACTTTTCCACCAGATGCTCCATCACCCAGTTTGTCGCATCCTTGACCCTGCATGCTGTTAAGGAAGCCTCAGCGTGATTGCAGTTTGCTCTGGTCCCCAGAATGACGTGACCTGAGCCGATGTCGATAGTGTTAATGTGACAGGCCCCTGTACCCGCGGGTTTTACGCGTGTCACCAGTAGGTTGTCGATGAAACAGATGTCCGTTACGGATCCCAAGATCGGCAAATCGAAACAACGTGTCAGCTTCAGGGCACGAAACTGGAATCAGAACAAAAGGTTGTTTACTATACACAGCCAGTGATGTCTCCACTACCTTTTTTTGGGAACAGGTCCATTTTTGGGCTACTGGTACCTTTTTGTTTCCGACTTGGGGTGACTGCACATGGGTTTCAAAGCCAGGATGGATCTGTTGCTGGCGTAATTACTGACTTGAGCGCTTGGTGAAGCAATGTTAACTGGGATAAATACGTCTATTTTGGCTTCTATGTGTTATTCACGTTCAACACATATTACGCACTTTTACGCACTCAGGACACATATTTAGACACATATTAACACAT
>JBCAUI010009259.1:0-10050 GCA_038406195.1 Haplosyllis anthogorgicola | reverse complement strand
TTTTCATATTTTTATTATGTCAAGTGTATTTATCAGTAGATCTTTACATCACAGAGTCCAACAATAGGCATCAACCCAGAGACTGGGTTTACATTCACTTATATACTCTCTGATAACAATTGTTCATTGGTTAGGTATTTGGGAACTCCCTCAACGTCATTGAGGAGAATTCCTCACAACAACCGTGGTTATATTAAAGTACCAAATTGAAGTAGAAGTAGTCTACAGTGAGATGCAAATACTAAATACAATCACTGTCTACCAATTTGCTTTACATTTTTATCAAGAATAATAATAAAATTGTAAAAATAAGAGATTGATTTTTATGTTTCAGGCAAGTTTGGCGGATGTAGAAGGAATATTTCTGTCGCTCGGATGTTTATTGACATTGGCTACTGTCACATTGATTTTCGAAATATCCTGGAAATATGTAACATTTTACAGAACACTATAAATATTGTGAGATTCATTTTTAACTGTTGTCTTTGTAATTGATTCAAAGACTAAACTGCTAGCAAACAGACAATCAAGGGAGGAGAGGAAAGATGACTTTACTACATAATTTTAGAAAAAAAATAACTTCACACGATGTATAGTTTCGACAGTAAAGCAGGGATGTTTGTTCCCAAACCTTCCCAAGTTGCTATAGATCTATTTTGCTGAACTGAAAAATTATTATTACACTACTGACGCATGTGTGAAGATCTTGACTTCTTCTTTCAAGTGTGCATTCTGTTACTGTGAATGCACGATGGTTTGTATTTCATATGAACAATTTTTCTGAGGGTCCAAAGAACCCAAAGTTACATTTGCTTTTCGGAATTACATTCCTGAGTGACATTCACTGCCTTCAGATTTACGTTCAAAAACAATGTTCAATTATTCACAAAGGAAATTTATCAGAAATAAATTAATATCAATCAATACATGATGTATCCCAGGGCATCTCGTGAAATTCTTATCATTTTGTAAACGGAGAGAAAAAAGGAGAGAGCGAAAGAATTTCACGCTGTGCTTTTGTTATATTATCAAACGATACTTAAGGATGAAATTATTGTTGAACCTTTGTTAGTGCTTTGTACTCGTAGCTAAGTTAAAGGTAAGTTTCAATGTTATGACTTTGTTGTTTTGAGCAATGTCATGAGTGAGCAGATATAAGCTGCTGAGTAGGAGCTGTGGGTTTCATTCACCTTTATGGGTTATGTAAGCAGCATCAGCTCAGTATTGTGTGTACAGCTTTGATCCGTTATGATGGCTATGGAGAATAAACTTTAAAACTGAATAGGATCTTTGCATCTCTATCTGGACTGTATCTCTACCACTGGACTGACAATATTACACTTTTGATGCGCTATTGTCCAAAAATGATAGGAGTTAAAGATTGTTGGTATGTACATATTTCCATTCAAAAATGAAACCACTCTTCAGAAAAGAGCAAAGACAATTACACAATTTAACACTGACTCCTTCTAGTCAGTGTTAACTGGTGTTATTTTCTTTTCTTATTTTCTGTAAAGAATTTAATTATTGAATGGAAATATGTGCATACCAATAATCTTTAACTCCTTTAGATCCGAATGCATGCAATGGATTTTCTATTTTTGCTCATATTTTCACGATTAAGCCAGATTAAAAAATTGGCAATGGGGAGTGTTAATTTTCGTATCACGCCCCTGTACAAGTGAAGTGTGTGATAACATGTTGGACTTCCCATAGTAAGCTTATGGACCAAAGTTCATCGGTAAAAAAAATATTGATGCATCAGAATACAAAACACACAGTGAATTTAAGGACCTTCAGGTGCTGCCCGCACCAATTTAATGGATACCAATGAACTTATGTCCATTAGCTTACTATGGAAGTGTGTGATAATATGATGGACTTCCACTTTGTGATAGCAAAAAAAGACTAGGTCCCTAACATACAATTTGAATTGCAATGGGGGCGACACCTGACGGGCCTTAAATCCAATGTATATTTTGTATTCTGATGTAGCTACAAATTCTTTTTTCTTTAAATTTCTGCGTTGATTCTGTTTCACTCTACTGCCGTATTTATATAGTTAAAAGTTCAATTTCTGCATCTGAAATTGATTTCACTTAGGGACACAAGAACTCCATGCTCAAACAAAATCAGAATTTTCCCAAAAGTCCTTCACCCCTCTGTACTTCCGGTACTTCTGGTGTGAGCAATGCAATGTTTTTATCTTTCGCGTATGCAATACGATACTATTTTCAGTCGTGTCTGTCTTTCTGTTCGGATTATAACTTTTAAATGGCTTGACCCAGAAACTTTATTTTTTTGGCACACAGATACATTTGTATCATATCCAGGTCACGTTTGTGTATCATGGTCAAAGAGGTAAGTTCAAGGTCACAGTGATAAAAATGTTGAATTTTTTATTGTTTTCTGTCATTCTCATTGGTCATAACCAGAGACGCAATAAATTAAGTCAAGGTCATTTGAAGGTAAAGGTGATTTGAAGCACACGACTAGTAATGAGTAACTTGATTAGTTTTATTTGATTTACTCTTATGCACATCATTTAGACTACATTGTCAACTTGTCAAAAAGAATAAAAGCTCGAGAAAATATATGGATAACACACTGTTTGTACATTATAAGCTTTCTTTATCAATTAGGCATACAGGCTTCAACTTCACGTTGGGTTATTGATATTCTATTGAAATAAATTGATATAAATTTAACGATCTGTATCAACTTTACAGAATGATGAAAAAGGCCCAGAAATTTTTACTGACACAAACAAATACCTCTATTGATTCCCAACTGATAAAGAACTTACCACAATATGTGCACTTCGTGTGCTCACATTTGGAAACCAACAATACAAATGACACCGCCCACTGCACTCCTGGTAGCAAATATAGGAGTTAGACCCTTGTGGGAGTTGCTAGGCTTTGAAGATGAAAGAGCTGGAATAGTCCACAACCATACAAGGTTACAGGGGTGGACCTGATGGGCACAGCAGGTGGATCAAATGCACAGGGCCTGGATGTATACTGTGCAGTGACTTGATCAGAAATGAATAAATTTGTCAGCAGAATTTGCCTTTTATAGGGGTACTGGTTCCAGCTGACTGGTCACACAGTGAAAGCATTCAGACCTAATGTGAATGTAACACTTCCATTGTGACTTATTACAATCCATATTGTCTCAATGTTCTCAGCTGAACTGGTGTCAATATAATTGACATGTACAAAATCAAAGATGACCATTCCCAATGCATTTCTTCTGACCAATACTGAGCCACCTGTATTGCCTGTTTCGTTTGCAGATATGAAAATAGCTTCTTTCATCTTTAAAGTCCACGTTGATTGGTCTGATATGAAATGTCAGATTTGCTGAATAGATGAGTGGAGCTGATCAACACACAGGTAGATTTGTTTGCACATAAATACAGTTGGTTGACATGCACCCACACTTCATTGTTGAAGTGCAAGACTTTACACATAACACAATCAACTTCTGCTGGGAGTAAGAAAATGAATTGTCTGCACAATCTAAAGGCCTTATGATTCGCTATGATAGTCTTGATCTAAGTGTGAACAATGTAGCCGTTTACTTTCGTAAATCAGTAGTGAATTAAGTGTATGTTATTTAGCGCCATAAAATTGTTTGATGGCATGATGAACTGCAGTACTAAGAATTTTCACCGCAACACAATTATGGCAGCACCTGACGGGCAACAAATGTGAAGTAAACGCCCTTCCCGAATGTAATCTAAGTTTTCCCTATCACATCTGCAGATCTGGTAGGACACCAATATTAGTTTTGAAAATAGTATTACATATTTTAAACTGGTGCAAATAATTTCAAAATGGAAATTCCAATAACAGTTGGGAATACAGTGAACTCTTCTGTCTAAATCGTCAGATTCGCGCATATCAGGAATAACCTAAAAACCTTGACTTGCGATTTCTAGGCTACTAGAAAATCCAGTTTTATATCACAAATATACAAATCCAAATGTGACAGTTTTTCTCTTGAAATGCTTCACTGTACAAAAAAATTAACTGGAATAACAGGAATGCATGTAAAACATTTTTATTTGATCAGACTGCGACAAACATATTTTAATGTAATTTATGAAAGCGTTAGGATGACACCTAGGTATTGATGATGCTAAATCGTAGTTCTTGTGTCCGGTCCTTTTATCATTTGAAGTATTCCTGTTCCTGTGTTCCCGCTCTGGTCTCTCAGTGGCTGTTGTTTATGTGCCGCTTTACACATTAGAAACTCCAGTATCGCTAGATGGGGTGTAAGCAGCTACCCTACTGTACAAGTTGGCTGCACATAACCCTTTCGTTTCACTTTTTGTTTGCAAATTAGTTTCTGAAAATGTGAAATTCCCCGGTACAGGACGAGAGGGCGGTCATTTTACGCGAAAGCATGGCTAGACTGTGCTGCCACTTCCACCCGCCTAAACATGCTTTGCTAATAGTTGTGTAGCAGATCTCAATTTATTTGTTTTCCGCCAGATGATAAGCAATGATAAGTTGCGGAAAAGGCTTTTAAGCACTGGGAGGATAACAATTTTGAGTACTGAGGCTTTCATGTTGAGATATTTTGATATCCGCATACATCCTAAAAATGTATATGACTATACAAAAAAATAAAATATCAAATCCAATGTTCTCACGCGATGAAAATTTCGTGTGATGGAAAAAGGCAATGTCCAATCTTGGCATATTGTCGCTTATCGTCACTTATCGTTGGGCAGAAAACAGAAAAGTTGATATCTGCTACACAAGTAATATACGAGCCAAAAGGACAATCCATAAGCCTATTATATACATAATCGTGTAGATCGTTCTGAAATGCCATAGAGTGACAAATCCATTGGCTGTTCTGTAACGAAGGACCAATACAAGGAGCTTTGCTGTGCCATTAAAGTACAAGCGATACATTACTTTTAAAATAGGACCATTGGAGGAAATGAATGATTGTGACACCATGTTGTACAATTGTTCAGACCCACAAATTGAATTTCTATTGCTACCCGGTACTCTTGATTTTGAGATGTTCACAAATATTTCTATATCATAATTTTGAACAAAAATGAGAACCCCCCCCCCACACACACAATTTAATGGTGTGTGGAGGAGAAGAGTTCATTGTAGGACAGTCAGGGGACAGGGAAAAGAGGTCTGAATGCAAATCTCATTTTTGACGGAACATCAGGGGATGAGCTTTCTGTCAGTTTTACAGCAACAGGATTTCACACGACGCTTTCTTCTACCCAATCAATTGGTCTAATGCATTTTTAGTCTATCACGCTTTGCGTTGATAGACTTCTGTAGACGGCAAGGTGATTCGTCCATGAAGTCAAAAGTTGAGGACCAAGTGTGTGGATGGACCCCCTCCCCCAGGATGGCGGACGAGGTGTTGGGAGGACCAGATGTGGGGATGAAACCCCCCTCCCTCCCTTTCTTCTTCTTACTACTTTTATACCTAACAGGAAAACTGTGTTTTTTCTCATTTGTTATTCAAAGCGTGATAGACTACCCGGGTAATTCTCTCGTTTGTATTGCAATGTACACTGTGACCAATTGAAGCATTTTGCCTTTGCTACAGCATCTCTAACCCCAGATAATCCAGTAATTGTTTACATTGTTTTTGTATGATGTTTAGATTATGAACACTCAATTGTTGTTTCCACGCCAGGGAGGTGGCTGTAGAGTTTTTGCGGACGGTACCAAAATGCTCCTCTTTCGTACTGTTATTGTCGTTACTGGTATTTGTCTTGATCCATTGCTTTACCTTATCAGGAACATTTTCAGAATACGTAAAGTCATATATATTTTCTGCCATTTCAAGTGAATTTGACACATCCTCATAAGGTATTTCCATGAACATACCCGGATACTTCTTTTCTAAACTCTTACGAATTGAAACGTCTTTCAGTTGACGACTGCATAGATTTTTAGCTCCATTTTCAGTCACATTACCAGGTTTTTCGTGCAACTGCAACCTAGAGTTTATTTTTCCTCTTGGATCCCTCAAAAGATGTATAATTTTAATTTCCTGATAATTTCGCAGGTTTTTAGACAAGAAATATTCTATTTCTTCCATGGTGGCCCTGACCAGTTTCGTGGCTCTCCGACTTTTCTTTGCACAGAATGTATCAATCTTGTTATAACAGTCCGACAGCTTGGATTTTTTATCTGCAAAATCCGATGAAACTAATAAAGATTTGGGCAAGTAGTATTCCGCATTCGATAGGAAATTAATTCATTGCAAAGCATTTTAAGCCTATCTTTAATCGTCAAAGGTGGGAGGTTAAATTGAAAACAAGAATGCCTTTCAGTTGAAGGCCCACGACACTCTTCGAAAGTCGTCATTTAAACATTATAACATAAAAAATATCACAGACCAATATGGCCCTTAGATGACCTTGACCTTCAAATATCCTTAACTTTAATATGGTCTTGGCCTTAAGTATTTGTCAAAAATATAAGAACAATTGAGATTTGCAAAATTTAAAAAAATATCCTTGACATTAAAATGACCTTGACCTCATTTCCTGGTTATGAACATGACGATGTATGATACTGCCTGAAATCAGTCAAAAAATTGCATGATTTTTATTGCTGACCTTAGCTCAATGTTCTTGGTAGCCAAACTTGACACAGATATTTCGGTATGGTTGTACATTTTAATGGTGTCTAGTGAGCGATACACAAGGTCAAGTTTAAAATATGGGTTAAGGTCATTTGAAGGGTAAGGGTTATTTGAAAGTCAAATTGTTGGATTTTGTTTCATGAATGAATTTTTGTTATTCATGAATTCTTAGTATTTGATGACTAATTGCGAATCAGCGGATTCGGCCTTTGATTGAAAGGTATTCTAATTTCAATTTGTATAGAGTTTAAATTACTAGCGAGCAGTGGTTGGCCCTTAACAAAATATCATAATAGTAAAAAGACTTATATTGATGTTAAAAGAATATATACCATTCCGACACTTATGAAGTGTTCTTCCCTCCGTAGTTTTGCTGGACAAAGAATCCCAATCGTCTGTGATGTTCTTAGACAGCCCGGACATGTTACAGTTTAGAAACTTCTCTAAGGTGTCGGCGACCCAGTCCTTCTTGGTCTGAGGGACATTTTCTTCCCGAATTGCTGGTAATAATTTGGTTCTGAGAACACATTTAATAGTCCATTACAGTTGCATATTTGTGTAATGTAAAAGAAAGAAAATATCGGAGATTGAAAGTTCTATTGATTGAGAAACAACTAACTGCGTTTTGCACTCATCAATAGCACAGCATAATTCTTTCCAGCTCCTCAAAATTCTTATCATTTTTAGATCACGAAATTGTAAGAAAAAGTTTCGGTCCTGGAAATGTTGGCCCATGTGAAGTGTCACCTTAAGTTGATTGCAATAGTATAGGCAGACCAATAGATGTCTTTGAACTCACTGAAATTTTCACGTCGAAACTTTTTAATGCTGGTATGATGATTTCTTGATCTGGGAACCTTACCAAACAAAAGAGAAAACAAACGAATTCAACGCTGTGCTTTTGATGTGCTATTATTCCAAAACTGATTCGGATTTCATCCTCTGGTAAAAAAACGTTACCAAATCCACAGAAGTTTTAAAAACTGTATTTATAAGGAAATGTAAAACATTTTTTGTTTGCACCAAAGTCAGATCTTTCAATTACTCTTCTCAAATGTTTAAAAAGAGCAAAAAAATTCAAGAACGTTACTACTTGCCTGTGACCCAGATGCAATGGTTCATAAATGTAGAAAATGTCGTCGTTTTGTCGGAAAAATTCTCCAACAAAAGTGCTTCCGCTTCTCGTGTATGAAAATACTATGACTATTGATACTTGCTCATTGACATTCATCGTGTTTTCCCGACTATCTATTTCAGAAATAACACCTGAAAATAAATCTTCGATTTAAAAAGTTTCATAATTTGTATTACATTCCAGATCATACGTGGTATTTTCCTATGTTAATTTTTTTGAACCCCATTTCTTCATAATTTTAGGTTAATAATACCGGAAACCAATTCAAATTATGGAATTGAATTAAATAAGTTAACCATGACAGTGCTGAATTTTTATGATAAAAACTGACTTCGAAAATCAACCTCTGGTTTTTAGTTTGGAATGTATACATTTATTACTGATATTTGAGACTAATTTGATGTATTTACCATGTAGAAATAAATATTTGAGTTATTGTGGTTTACATTGCATATGTTAGCATTTAGAAGTACGAAGAAATAGTTTAGTAAATGTATTTCTTTTCACACGTTGGTTCTGCAATTGTGTAACATGTTCAGTAGGGTACAAAGTGTGGCATACAAAGCTCGCTTAAATATCGAAAATTATAGTGTTCTGAACTGCAATGGTGAAACATAGGAGTTTTCTGTCGCCGCACAATTGTGGCAGCACCTGACGGGCAATAAATACACACTTCACTTCGTTACCTACTGTTATAATATAGAATTTCAACCAGCAAAACTTACCAGAGAAGTGAGCATTTTAACTAACCTGATCCAGAATGAATAGAGACCGTCATTTCATCATGTATCGGTAGAAATAAGACCGAGCCTAAGGAATATAAAAATACATGACTATAATTAAATTGTAACCATAAATATAACAAAAATAGATCTCATATGTGTACATAAGTGTAAAGTTTTAACATTTTGTGTCAATAATTTATTTGCATAGGTAACAAGAATGCCTTCCAATCAAAGGCCGAATCGCCCGCTTAGCAAATAGTCACTAAAATGCAAATAGTTATTAAAACCTGAAAAAATTACAAAAATCTAAAAAAATTTGACCTTCAAATGACCTTGACCTTCAAATGACCTTGACCTATATTTTGACCTTTGCCCTATTTACTTGTCTCAAATATCATAACATGTGATATTAGTAGATGACACTAAATCTTTTGACATTTTTTATTGCTGTGACCTTGAACTTGATCCAATGACCATGATACTCAAACTTGACCTAGATAATATAATGATGTACCACCATACCAAAAATGAAGTTTCAAGGTCAAGTGGTTCAAAAGTTATAGCCCCGACAGACAGACAGACAGACACACACACACACAGACAGACAGACACACAGACAGACACACACACACACAGACAGTCTCACAGACACAACTGAAAACATAACCTTCCCACATATGCGGGCAGTAAAAAGCTTTAGTGATCAAGATATTGTCATGGTGTGGCTTTGCACATGACAAAAACTGTATTCTTTTACATGAGAAGAGGCAATATTCCCTTTCCTATTTAGTTATGGTCCATTGATTTTGGTTCTAGTTGATTGATTTGGTGCCTGGATGTCTGAGTTACATGTCCTTATTGTCCTTATATGGCCATATGCATAGAAACTGCATTTCTAATGCTAGTTAGGCTACTGTAGGCTCTCCACATGATCATTGGTTATGGGCTCTTCTCCAGTTCATTGGTCAAAATCCACCAGTACATCAAGTGCATTGAGCACAAATAGGTTATCCAGGGTATATCTAGCCAGTTAGGTAATTTTCCATTCCATATATGGTATTGACCCAGGGGTGATTGATCATATATGGTTATGCCACATGGTCTTGTCACATGGTCTGACCAGTGGGCACCCAAGCCCCTCACTTCTGGTTAATGCTCAGCCCTGTTCACATCTCAGGGCCAACTCATTTGATTTCAATGGCACATTTTGTATTTAATATATGGACAGACATGGACAGTCTCTGGTTGGTATTTTGTGACTTTATAATACTATTTAATCATGTTCAAGGGATTTTCTGGTTATTATCTAGGTTATTTTGGCTGTTCGTGAACTTTTGGGTCATTTTCAGTTGTTTCTGATAGAAACACCTGAAGTTGTTTGGTTTAATTAAGTTCATGTTTCTGTCGCGCAGGGTATATTTCAGGCTGAGCGTCAGCAGTGAAATAGGTGCTGGATTCTCTGTCTCGTGGACCCGTGATAATTAACAAGGCAAGTATTTGGATTGAACCTTTGAAGTATCTCGCTTTATTGTAGAATCAGTAACA
>JBCAUI010009248.1:0-10050 GCA_038406195.1 Haplosyllis anthogorgicola | reverse complement strand
TTGCAATAATCAATGTATATTTCCAAACATCTTAACCTCTCTAATGCAGGAATGCAGCCAGAAACTGTGTTGATATAGAGCTCCATTGATAAAGCTACTTTCCCACAGACCTGTGCAATACAGCTGCACCCCAACAGCTTCATGTTAAAAACATACCATCATGTAGTACACAAACCCCAAATAGTGTAACATACTCAAAATAATTTTTAGAATTAAGAAGCATGCCTGTTGAATGTCAAGAATTAGATTTGTGACACATTGAAAGGATTACTGCCATGAATTAATGTTTTCAAAAGCCAAAACACTTCAATTGGTCACTTTATCCCATTCAAATGCATTGTATTGGATGACCGTGCCAGATTTCAGTATCTGAATCAAATTAAATACTTGCAGACATCCTTGATTATTGTCAGACCTCAGTTTTTCTGATGTCAGGACATTATGCAGAGGAATTCTATCATGCCAAAACAGTGTGTAAGAATGAAAATAATTTGTGTAGCACATGATACCTAATTTTAGACAATTAATGTAATCAATGTAAATTGTCCTACCAGTACCAATGATGCCATCTGCCACATCTTCCCTTTCCTCTTCACTGTTGGGCTCATACTGGTGATGTCCTAAAACATTAAATTATAATGATTTAATATTTGAATGCTAATTAATTAATTTCCAATAATTATTGTAATTAATTACCAGACTGAAATGCTTGAAATCCATGCATTTGCAATACATATATATGTCCTAAAATCAACAATTACATCGATTTGTTCATTTTATTCCATTATACTAACTAATTTAATTAATATCATTAATGTCATTAATGCCATTACCCTCAGATGTATACTGGTCATACCAGTAGGGATGGTCCGAGTCTTGCCCAGATGTGGAATTTGTCCCTGACTGTGGACTACTACTGGTATCTGACCCAGATTCCATGTTAGGAAGATCAAGGTCATTATCTAATAATTAATTAAAATTAATAATTAATTTTTTAATACATTTGATCACATCAAATATGGACCACAAAGGTAAAGGAACTTCATCTGAGAATTGAATTAAGCATTACAAGTTGTTGCATCAGAGATAAATCGAATCTAGAGTGACTGACCACAGTCCAGCAGGTTGATAATCCATTGTTTAAGCTGGATAAACAAAAGAACAACAGGACGCAAAACACTCTAACACTGCCAGATCTCTGTATGAACATCACCAACAACAAAATTCAATGAATATGTGAAACTTTCTTACCTTTTGAAGCCATATCATTGTTGAAAGCTGGCTGGTGGTCAAGCTGGAGAGTTGTTGATTCTTCTATGGTGTGATCAAGGTGTGATAACAGGCTCAAAATTTTCCAGAATTTATACATTAAAGTCCTGCACCCCTGGATATTTTTATGACTTTTCAAAATTCTTTTCATCTATTTTTCCATATGTCACTTTTATGACTGTACTTGAATAACCTTGTTCTTCAAATTCCTTTGTTTTTCATAAAAACTATATTTTCATGCTTAGCGTGAAACACTCATTAATTTGATGTAAAATTTAATTTTGTGCCATAATTTTGATAGGTCACCTAATTGAAATCATTATCGGACATTAATAAAATTATATGAGTGTAATGCACAGATTTTTCTCATTCTGGAATATATTTTCTTTATAATTTACAAAAATGTTAAATATATGTAATTTTACTTATTCTGTAAACATGTAAGACCATGAAAGTAAAGAAATTTGGTTCAAGATCCTTTCTCCTTGAATATGACAACCAAAGAGAAAGTTAGAAATAACCTTACTGTAAAAAAGTTTACTATTTCTACTATTACTACTTACTATTTTGAAAATACTGTACAAACCAAATTTTCTTAGTGGCAGGAAAACTTACCTGGATGTAACTATTACATTAAGTGAATTATGGGATGCACTGTTTTAAACTTTACCTGTAGAACAATAGGTTTATTAAATGAAACTACTTCAGCTTTTACTTATAATCATAGTTTTGCATGAATGAATGCGTAATGTAATAAGAAATGTAAATTTGTACAGTTTAATGAAAAAAGTCAAATTTATTTCAACTATTCTTGTTGTAAAAATTTGTCTTAAATAGTTCCCGAGGATGTAATATAATGCACATTTCTACCGTTTGATTTCTTTGATCAATTGATGCTTATATTTAAATAAAAGGTAATTGAATATTATGGGACATGTGTACCATAATCAATGTAAAGCTTATACAGTGTATTGAGTAAGAATCAACTTTCTAGGAACTCAGCTATACTTAGATTTCCTGGAAGCTACTACTACTCTTACCTTGCAGCTTGCATGCATGCAGGAGGTGAGAGAGGAGCTGCTGAAAGGAATGAGTAATCAGAAGTAGAGAAGTGTAGAAGTGTGTGAGATCTCTTTGTGTGAAGATGTGAAAACTTAGATCGTTGGTCCTGTATACCTAAGCTCATTGAAGAACAACAATAAAAGTTAAAACCCAGTTGGGAATTAAAGTGTTTGTCCAATTTAATTCGCCCATAAACTCAAATGTTTAAATTAAATGGTGCATTAATGCGTCTTTCCAAAAGAATTTAGATGGACATCGACTATCTTTCAATATTTTACAACTGACTACTGAGTCTAGCTGGAGGCTAATGCCACCAACATATGAATATAATTTTAAAATTCATATTTTAAAATACATGAACACTGAATTTGTATGATTGCTAAATTAAATCAATAAGCCACAAAAATAAAATCAATGCTGTTCTTCAGGCTGATTTGACTTAAACACCCTGTACCACTGTAAATTCAGTAATTTTAGTTTCCGTTAATCTGCATTATGTATGCACAGTTATGTTACCGTGGACAGTATTCATGAAACTTAAAAATCCGTCTACCCTTTGCGTCATATTTGATCAGCTTTCTACCCGTTTTGCCCTTCTTCCTCTTGGATTTCTTTGCCTCGTGTTCATCCGCTTCATTGGCACCAGCTGGCGCCAGTGTATCTAATATGTGGGTACTCTCATTGAGCAAAGCTCCAACTTCACTATGAAGTTCAGCAAGCTTAGATACGTTATCCATCAGTCTGATTTGCTCTTCCTGTATGGCCTGGGCATCATCGTTCGGCAGGTTTTCTTCTTGTTGTGATTGAACAATATTACCATTATTATTGTGTTGTTGTTTTTTGGCTGTGTTATCATGCAATGTGACGTCATCATCTCCTGGACTGTATACGTCTTCTACGTCATCTGCGTCATCTGTCAGGTCAATGAAATGTGACTGCTTCCGACGTCTCGTGTCCTGGTTTTGAAACACGGCAGCTGAATGTCCTTGTGCATGACCAAACGTTCTAGGAATCTGTCCATGTGTATTTTCAATATTTACATGGGTGCGACTCTGAACTGAAGGCTCACTTCTGACTGGAACCTGCATTGGTAGAAACACAGGGACTCCATGCGGGTTTTCTGAATGGGGATTCAAAGTTTTGTTAAAATGCTGTGTTGCTGGGGCCTGTTGTTCATGTAACCTTTCCTGAGTTATTCCATGGTTACCAGCCATCTGATGTTGCCTAGCGACGGGATTAAACACTTGTCTGATTGGAAGGTGCGCCTGTTCCAAGTGACCTTGCGACCTAGATAAAACGTCCTGCTGCTGTTTACTATGCGAAGAATTTCTTTGTAGACAAGCAAAGTGAGAAAACTGGGTTGTGGATTGCGCTGGGTGATAATATTTTATTTTCTTCTTCGGTGGGAGGGACGCCGAAGACATACAGGGTTGTGGGACTCTCTCAAGGGAAGCAGACTGTAATTGGTGTTGACGTAATTGTGCATGACCTTGAGTTTGACCATGACCTTGACTTGGGCGTTGAGGCATTGCAGATGGTGCTCTGTGGCGATTTCGATTCGGCTCCTGGTGTAATGAAGACTGTGAATAATTGGCGTGACCATGTATGTTTCTATAACGACCTGGTAACCTTTGATGACCTTGATCTTGCACTTGAGATGGAGGCTGACTACTTTGACCATGGCGGACATTTTGGGTAAACGGATTAACAGGAATTGATTGAACTGGAAGGGGGTGCACTGGCTGAACTGGCTTTTGACCTGTGATGTGACCTTGACCTTTCCCTAGAATCCCTTCACCTTGTTCCCGATTTGACCTGGCAGTCGCCGAAAAGTCCAAAGCTTGACTTTGAACCTGATTTTGATCTCCTTGCATTGGACTTGGAGGTATCTTGTTGAAGTCAATTGGTTGTGGGAAGGTATATGGCTGTGGTGTCAAAGTAGGAGTTGTGCTGTCCTTTGGAGTTTGACTATTAGGGACAAAAGCAGAGACTGGTATAGCTATGTAGGCGTATGCAACATCCTTATTTGGGGTTGGAATTTCAGGGATGGCAATAGGGGTAGCATTTGGCACCATCTGTTGGGAAATGTGTGACTGTGTAGAATTCTCTTCAGGTTGGTGGGACCCATCTGATTTGGCACATTCTGTGCTCTCATCTGCCCCATCTTTGGGTTTTCGTCTTTTTGGAGCGTTTTGCTTTCGCCTACTGTTGTGTGATGATGCATTGGATTGTTGATGCACATCATTGTTGTCCTCATTGGCTTCCTGTATAGCATGGTTTTCATCAGTTACTGCTTCAATTGTGTTACTTCCGTTCCTCGGATCTAACACTTGTGGAACTTGGTTCAAATGTTCAAAAAGACCAGGTGGGTGAATAGTGTTTCCACTGGTCAAATGCGATGTTGTCTGACCAACACGGGTCGGAAGAACTGATTGTATATTGGGATTGTAAACTTGTGTCCCAGGGTTAAACATCACGTGCTGACACTGGCCCTGACATTTCTGACCTTGACATCGACACTGTCCTTGACCTTGTACATTAACCTGTGAAGCGTTTGGAGGATATGGCACCAGTTTGGGTACAAATACAACTTGACCTCCTGGCGCACCATTTGTTCCTTGTTCCTCACAAGGCTGTAAATACAGTGGATGTCTCGCCATTAGACTGGAACAGAAATCCGTCAGTTCGAAAGCTTCTTTAGCTGTGGTTTGCATGTCAACACTTTGACCTGTTTCATCTGAATTCTTCTCAACTGACTTCATTTTCTTTTCCAGTTGTGAGTTAAAGTTATAAACTTCTTTTGCTTCCTTACTGAAATCCTTTCCTTCAATGAACTTGTAATATTCATTCTGATATTGTTGACTAATTCCAGCTATGTTTTCATTTCTTTTCACTTCCTTCATACCCTCTTCTTTCAAGGCCCTCAACCAAATTCTTTCTTCATCTGTTGGCTTCTTGCATGATTCATCAAATTCAGGTTCTAAGTTTCTTTTAGCTCCTCCAGATCCAATATTCATAGACGAAATATCTTGTTTTATAAACGCATCATCCCTAGTAGCACACTTATCTCTTCGTCGTTCTCGTTCAGTGATTCCCATATCGTTTGCAATTTCTGGGGTTGGCTTAATATCTTCACTTGGTTCTTGTTTTATTGGAACCTGCATTGCAACCGTCCCATAGGGATTGATGGGTTGTAGATAATACCTTTGATAATCCTCAGTCTCCGGTGCTCTTTGGGGCACTTCTACTGGTACAACTTTAAACTGCTCATGATGCACAGCTTCACTGATTTTAACTTCTTTATACTGTGTTGATTGCTCCAACGAAATGCTTCTATCCCTATTGGCTTTTCGTTTTGGGTATTTCCGATACAGACTGGGTCTTATCGGATTTGTATTTTCACTTGAGTTGCTTTTCTGCAATTTGTTCATCATAATTCTCTCTCTAAGTTTTTGAAAAGTTGTTTCTCGTGAATTTAGACCAATGTGACTCTTTGTGTTTTCATTTACTGGTTCATTGTTATCATTAGTTTCCTTGACTTCAACCATCGTTTCATTGACGTTATCTTGCTGAACTTCACTCATTTCTTTGCTTTGATCAATCTCAATGCTAGACGGAATTGTGATGTCTTTTCCATTCCTAAAATTTCATAAATAAACGAAATAATTATTCGAAGGATGCGGGAAAGATATTTGGCTAGGAGTTTTCTCCCAAAGGAAAATTCCGTTAAGGACCAACCAAAGCGGAATGCGATGATCTATGGGGAAATTCATTTATTGCCATCTACATTTACAATCTCACTGTTTCGATAACACTTTGAATTTGAACCCACGGTAGGAAACGAGGCATACATCGCATTTATTACCCGTCATGTGAAGCCAAATTGTGTGACATCGGAAAAATCCTAAACTTCAGCACTGCAGTTCAGCACACCATCACATAGTTTAAGACAAAGAGCGGCATTTTAAAATTAGATACATTCTAGGTTTTCTTATTAATTTCGTTTACCTAATCTACCAAATCTACCTAACTTACAAAATTCTCCTGACATGTTTTAAATGTAAGCTCCTTGGTTATATTTTGGCACAAGGACTGAATTTAGTCTTGAACAATATACAATCGATGGACTGAAATTAGTATATATCGAACCTGAAAATTGTTTTGAGACAAAAATCAGTTTAAAAATCAGACAGTTCATGTGTCTGGAAAATTAGGTAGATTTATTTGGCAGATTTGGTAGAGATCGAAATAAGAAAAACCCTCATTAGTGCTGAAAGCAACAGTTTCGCTGATGTAAGCAAACATAGGGGAAAAAGTGTATTGTTTACCTTGTGTCATTCTTGAGGTCGTTGCTACCTTCCTCAGTGTCATAACATTCTGGAACACGACTTGGCTCGGCTGGGTGATCACAATCTGGATCTCTATTCAGGACATCATCTGGAACAGCCTGTGTAACAACAACAGGTGATTCCTCCTCATCATCTGGAGCGTGAATTGGATCTTCCTTTGGTGCTTCCATTTCCTTAATTTCTTGTTGGTTCAGTTCCATAGTGATTTCTGTGTTCGTACCATTTCCCTTCGTCGTTTCCTTTGCTTCATTCTTAGATTCCTCTGTATCAGACAGAACGATGACTTCACTGCTCTTTCTCCTTGAGTTTTTTCTTCGTCTCCTTCTGTATTTCATACTTCTTCTCGTTATTATTTTCCTTTTTCTGTTATTTCACTGCAAATTAAATAAATATTCTGTCATTTTTTAGAAGTTACGTACAAAATTTTATTAAATTTTTATTTAAAAATTAGTATAACTTTCCGCCATAAACTTCACACAGAAATCTGAAATCTGCTGCTCAGGTGCAACAGCACCAACAACAACAATTGGTGGGGAATCCAGATCAGCTGGAGAAGGTTTGTGATGGAGTCACTGACATGGATGCACACCTGTAGACTGTGGAATTCCAAGTATTGTCAATTATGAGTTTGACATAATGACATAATCCAATTATACTGCATCATCATTATTTTATCAAATTAAGTATTTTAAGTTGACATCTTTCCTAAAATACAGATATCGGTGAGTTGAAATGCCTGAAATGTCAAGTGGTTTTTCACGCCCCCCTCCAGTTTCACACCTCACCACCCCATAGTTTTAGGAATCGTGTTCCAGTGATTGAGAGTCTGCACAAGCGCATTTTTCAAATGTTAGTTCTCCTATCCAAAATTTGCCAATGAAAAGGGTGAGATCTTATCACCTAGAAGAAATGTCCAATCAATGGTGAATTTCGGATCCCACATCTTCATCTCATTTTGGACACCTCACAGCCCAGCCTTATTTAGTCTAATTAATGTCTTAATGTCTTAATTTGCATAGTGTTTGTATTTGCCGGCCATGGGTATGTAAACATCAAAACGTTCATTTTGGGTATGGTTCAGCATTTTTCACATCAATTCATTAAAATTAAATTATTTAAACTTCCAAAGTTAGTTGTCAATTTATTATGCATTTATTAAGTAATTGCGAAGAACTGTTTTCAATTATCTACATTTATCATCCGTCTTTAAAATAATTTACTGATAATTTACTGATATGAAATTATATTATTCGTAAATAATTTTTATGACTCAAGAAATCATTTTTATGCAATGTTTTCTCCAGATTTCTCCTAAATAGAAATGAATACTATTTCTTTGATCAATACTCAAACATTAACATAAATTGATCTTTTAAAGGTACTAACCTGTGAGTGCACAATTGTATATTTCTCGGCAATTTGTTAATTCCTGTTCGGTTGTCCGTTTTAGAACTTTTCCTCGTCTTTGTTCGGTTACATTTGGCAGTTACTTTAGAGTGAGGGTAAAACCCACGATTTTGAAGCTGTTCTTCGGTGAGTCTGTATATAGAATAGAGAAAGTAGAAGCTGTAGATGAGCTGAAGCTGGATCTGTGTCAGACTGAGTACCCAACAGTAAAAATAGCACATCATAGAAGTGTGCGCTTCATTGTGGAATGCGTTAAAACTTTACAAGTGGTTTAATTGTAGGCTGGGTCCAAAAGGGCTTCATCCCCTAAACTCCGTAAAAATATAAAATTATAAATATTTTGCTGTAAAAATAATCTTTCATCTTTTTCCAATTTTGGAAATTTATATTAAAAGAACAGTGAATTACAAACGAGCATGGATTAATTAGTCATGGAAACTATTTAATCTTGCCACAAGTGATAAGGCTAGAACTATTACACTGTAAAGAATTCTGAGATCGATGTTGGGGTTCTCGAAAATTACGACAATATTAATCTGAAAACTTCACTTTTAAAATAAAAATTAGTTTCAAACAATTGTTTCATGTTTCACCAGATCCCATTTTCCGTGCTCTTACTTGTATCTTGTCATTTTGTTTCTCATTGTGAACAGTAAAACAATTCTGCACTCGATGAAAAGATAATCCTATCCCCTTCCCTTTCCCCAGTGAAAAAAAATGGATCATCTCAAGAAATGAACAGAACTTGAAAGAAGTAGAAATTTTACTGTGTCTATTTTCGGAGGATAGTATAGTATAAGGATAGTGTAAGGCCAAACTGTCATTTCTATCAAAAGTAAATTTAAATTCTGTAGAAAATATTTGTTAATCTCGGTAGACTTTGTGAATGGGCTTCTGGAGATTAAAATTGTTTTACACATCAGTTAGTAACTTCTACAGACAAAGTCATCTAAAAATGGAACCTGCTGCAGACGGGGTTTGTACCTTCAGCTTCACACGTAAAAAACTATAAATAGATCCAGGACATCAATCGAGTACCGGTGAATCGAACGAAAAATTGTAACCAATCGTCCAGACGCTGAAATAGGTTTCCTAACAGATTTTGTAGAAATTTGTAGAACTGTTTCTCGTTAACTAGTAGGGTCATACCAACAAGCTGATGTTGCCTTTTCTTTCCTACTTTTTTCTCAGCACTCAAAAATCGTATCAGATGTTCAATTTCTGTACAATGTTTTCTTTTCTTTGTCTTTTCCTTTTTCTCTTTTTTTCATTTTAGTTCTCAAATTAAGGTTTGGGACAATACGATATTCATTTATTTATCACTGCTGCTCTCAACACTGCTTTCTCGGATTCGAATAGTAATGTTGATGTTACCCCTGAACAGCTTGGTTCAGCAGCTGCACCCAAAATAACTATAAATAGCCGTGGTAATGGTAAACACAAATAAATACTTGCTGTGCAGCGCTAGTTAGTCTGTTGCCAATAGCAACAGCTGGTAGATCTAGCGAGTGCAGGGTGACTAAATTTCAACCACTGTGTTGCTTTGGAGGTAAAAAGTCACAAAGCACCGAAGTAACGTTAATTACATGTAAAAGGATAATGTTGAATCTTATTTTGGTCTAATTTTTGTCAATATTAACACTTTTTATTGTGCAGATATTTTTTACGCGCACGAAATTATTATTAAATAAAGTCTTGTTTGAGAATTAAATGTGCACAAAACAGACAAGGCGAATTTAGATTCGATTTATCACAATACTTCTTCATTTAGGCAATGACACAAGTATTTGACATAAACATAATTAATTATGATATAGATAAAACAATAAAAACAAAAGTGATAGAGGACATTAGAGGTTTTTCCTAATTCACGGCCTGCCCAATTGAGGCTAATTTAGGCTAATTTTCCACTGTATTTATGTTAATTAACCATTTCTTGATATGATACATAACCATTTCTTGA
>JBCAUI010009237.1:0-10051 GCA_038406195.1 Haplosyllis anthogorgicola | reverse complement strand
GCTGATACAGAAATAGCTGCAGTTCACAACATGAATAGATTGACTACCTATTGTCTCAATTGTCAAATGTTATGATGCACTGGGGTCATGGACTAATTGTCAACACTGTGTTTATGTTATGGTTTAGCTGTGAGTGCACTGAGGTTGGTTAGATAGGAGTCACTATTGCCTAGGGGAGGTCTGTATTTACAGACCAGTATCCTAACGAGAACGCATTTTGTTGTAAATCAATGAGTACAAAAATTGTTGTCTTGCCCTGGGAAATTATGAATCGTTTTATTTGACATCTTCTAGATATAAGCTATAGCTTGAACAATCGAAACTCTTGTAAGGATATTAGAATTTCCTATTGTCTTACCCTGGGATAATGTTTATGTTACCTTGCATGTGGAGTACATAACCAAAGGAGAGAATACATACATCATTACCCAATTACCACAGGAGCTGAAGAGCTTGCCTTTAATCTTGTTCACAATATTGCTTGCCAAAATTGCAGCTTGTCATCTGGTCTTTTATGAGTAGAAATAAATATCGAAAGTGATTGGGAATGGTGCAAATGCCATCGTGCTAGCCTGTCACAGATCATCTAACCTCAGAAAAAGTGCATGGAGCTGACAATATATGCTGATTGCTTTGATGGATTACGCACATTTATTATTTACCACAAGCCATTTTTTTGCCTAAAATGGATTTAATTGACACCCACACTGACTCTAATACAGTGGACCTTTGAATCTTAAGATATAAATAGTAATAATACCATAATATCAAAATGATATACAAAATGTACAGCAAAAAATAACGTAATTTTGCTGAAAATATATAATTGTCAATGTGTAAAAACTCTTTATTTCCATGAATAGTGCGAAATGTTACTGTGCAATTTATTGTGTAACATTTTTAAAGTTTCAAATAACACCTACGAAAAAACTACAAATGTGTCAAACAACCGACAGCTTGAGAACGTTATTGTCAGATGTTTTTGTTTCAAAATTCATAGAATTTCCTTCTAATTGTGATTCTAACTGAATATCTCTCAGAAATTGATAATTTAGGTGTGAGCAAGTAAAATTTTAAGCTGATTTTGCCATCGTTTATGTCTTATCCTTACCCAAACTCGGATCTTCATATTGATTATTTTACAAATGCTGCTGATCTGTTCCAACTAAAGCCATTGTTAATTCTACAAAATCTCATTAGAAGCAATACTATTACACCAACAATACATAGGAGGTTCAGAGCGTATTATCCATACAGCAACAGGTCGCTGAAGAGGGCACTGAAGTTTTAAGCCAAATCATCAAAATCCAGATGGGAATGGCCGTTCTAAAAGGCAATAAGATAAACATGATTATTAAGGAAAATATTTCCGTCACAAATGACCTGTAAAGGGGGAGTGTGCTAGTTGTCCTCTCAAAGGGAATTCGTCTGCATCTTCAGTACACAGAAATCGTAACATTTTGAAAACGAAGAGAACAAAGGAGAGAACAAAAGAATCTCACGCTGTGCTTTTGATGCGCTATTGTGAAACTTCTGATACTAATTCCGTGTACTGGTAATCATAAAACCATATGAAAGCACTGCCTTTGATATTTTTCACATCTCCAGTAGATAATGTGTCGGTAAGCCTTTGTAAAGAGCATGTTACATACAGGATGCACTGCCTTTTAAAATATTTATCCATGTTGAGGCCCAAAACTGTCCTAAATCTTGAAAGTGACATCAATCTTGTCACATAAAGAAACATAAAAGTTTGTTTACACTGTGTCGCTTCAGATTTATTCTTTTTAATTGAAAATAATGATTCGAATAAGAATAAAGTGTACATGTAACAGGTTCAGTTTATACAAATCTCAGGCGGAAAATTAAGCATTTTTGGTGGGAAATTGCATGTGCCAGTTCACATGACATTAATGACATCACTTCCTGTACAAAAGGTATGTAAACCCAGTCAAATTGTTTACAAATTAGAAGGGTTTGAAACGTCATTGAAGCCACTACTGGGTTTTGCTGTTTGTCTCTGGTAAATTGATTCAAATCAATTCTTTCATTGAATATTTATTGTAAAAGGGGAGTTAATTGCCAAAATGTGTAAACTGATTGTTTGAGGATATTGTTGGTCAGATATATTATTGTGATTGAGAAAATATTGGAAACTGTAATCCAAGCTAGAATGTGAAGACTAACTTTTTTAGAGAGATTAATGTGAATGAAAGTAACACTGTTATGTAAAGTTAAATTTTCATGTCATTGTTCTCAAAGTGTTTCCTGTTTGTTACAGGGTTTAAGTTACAGACTGAGTTACAGTATGAGCTACAGAACGAGTTACAGATTGCAGAAGAGTGTGAATCAGAAGTAAGAGTGAATAAAGAAATAGATCCAACAACAATGCCTTTGTTAATTTACACAAGCCTTGGCCGTATCGGAATTTGAGCAACCGTGACATTTATATATTCACATAAATAATTGGTTCATTTTGATAGGGAAAAACTTTCGTGAAAATGAAAACCTTCCGAATCCTTAACGGAATAACACTCTGTGAAAGGCTTGATGTCACAGCCAGTCTTTTCAGAATAAAAGCTTCAAGAGATGATTTAATTTTCATTTGTAATCGGTTCTGTGATCATGGGATTCGATACCAAATGAAATTACAGAAATTAGCAGTGTAAAGTATGGGGTAACAAATTTTCATTTTGTCAAAACACAAATAATTGTTCTAGGGTATTTAGTTTCGTAATTCATTTCAAAACACTCAAGCTAATTAAAACGCTCATAAAAACGGCAGCAACAGAATGTCATTTTAAAATGAATTATTTTGGGCTCATTGAAATATATGGACTTTTGTCTACAGTTCGATTTGTGTGATGTAAAGAGGCAAAACTTGTAATAATAGAACAATGCTTGGATATGTTGATTGATAATTACATTTAATATCGGATTACTAGTCTGTAATGACACCAACTTACACACCAAATGACAATTGAATTTAAATAGAAATAGATTTTATTGCTGACAGAGCAGAATTTTAGTATCCGGAACTTTTCGTGCATTGTCTTCAGATGTAAACTCACCGTTTGTAAATTAATCAACAAACCAATAAAGGAAATTAAAATTTTACATTCTCCTTAGTTAAATTATTTTACAATGTAATCAAGAATTTGGAGAAAAACTAAACACATTCGTGAACCATATTATGAGAAAACTTAGGTATAAAGAAAGGATTTAACAGAAGATTCCGTGCCACATTTCCTTTAGATATACTCCAGTGTTTATTCCGCTCTTACACCGATTTCAATTTACAGCTCCAGTCAGTGAAATGACTGTGTGTAGAACAGCTCAGTCATTGACCAAGGTCAGTTCAGTCAAGAAAGTCATTCCTTACCCGAGGTGGTTTTGAGAGCTGTTGATTACCTGTTGGATGTATTGGCAGTGCCAATGGACAGAGCAGGAAACGAATTTTATTGCAAATCTACCTCAACAAACTAGTTCTTGCAACATGAATAGACATGTTACATCTGTATATCTTAAAGGTACACCAATATTGCAAATCATATAGACTTTTGGGGGTCAATAGAAATTCAGGCGGTGCGAAAAGCACCAAGTGAATTTCTATTGTTCCGAAAATGAATTCCAATTTCATGAGTTTAATCTTCTTTTTCACAAAAGAATTGATTCACTTGTTACCCAGAATCAAAGCTTTAATGAAACTGCAAATTTTAACCTTGATGACTGCGAGCAAATAAGTTTTATTTATATTTTGGACAACAACTCTTGTCGTTACAGCAGATGACTCATAAAGGACGAGACTGAAAGAAATTACGTGAAAGCACGTGCGTGCGGGCAGAGAAATCTCATGTGGGATACGAATCCTCTTTTGTTACCGTAACTTTCTGAACTTTCGCCATGAAACACGACTGAATTTTGTGCACGAAAATATAATAGATTGCGCTTTGATCTAAAAATGATATGAACAGACAGTGAGGTAAATATTGTTCCCTTTTTCGGATTATTGTAATACCAGCGACTGGGTGGCTAATGTTACATTATTATTTGTGTTTGCAACTTACCGTTGACATTCAAGGTAAGCGTTGGTGGATAGATTGACATATAAAAGCTACTGCAATGTTGAAAGAGAACTGCGAACTTCTAGAAGTGCGAACTAGTACATGGATGTTGTATTGAAGTCACTACCTGTTTGGATAAATCTTTTTCTTCTTCATCATGAAGAATTGTGACAATCCCATAAATACTTTCCGTGCGTAATCTTCGTACCCCTGTTTTGAACAGAGAATAACTCTAGCAGTGGCTTTTAAAGCGGGATGGTTCTGTGTTGTCACCTGTAGTGGGCGAGTGACACATTGTGACCCTTTTGACCTGTTTGTTTTATGTTGCTGCCTGATACTATGTGGAAGGGAATGTCTTGTTACAAATCTGACTTAAAATAGGACTGAAGGGAAAATTGTCATAATTGCCTTCTTTGAGAAGATCAAGGAGATGAGAAATACATCTTTGTGAGATTAGTTAGTAACCGTTCTACCTTCCATTGTTTGTGAGTCCATTGTCTACAAAGTTCAGACTAAATCAGGCATCCTTTAGGCACGGGCCATTAAGAGAAAAGTCAGTGGGTTTTATTACATAGGATGTTAGGAACGTTATTGCTTTTTGATGCTTTGATCTCAAATGATATTTTAGCCTTTGCCCGTCGCAGCTTTAATTTTACCATTCTACATTTGCAGTGGAATAATTACTTTGACTTAATGACTCATCCACGTAACAATAGATCGTTTCTGTGTGTAATAAACCACACAGTGGCGTATTTCCTAGCTGTTTTCTGAAACATATCTGCAAATTCATTGCAAAATTAACGTTAATATCAAGTATGTGTAAACTAGCAGCTTCGCTGTGCAAGAATCCTTTTTAAATGCGGCGTAACACGAAGAAGGGCGTATAAATGTCATGTTTCGCACATGACAAAACAACTTTTTGTGGAATTGAGTTCCTTCTGGAGAACCATTGCAAAATGTCAGACATGACATACAGTATGCAGTATTGATTAGTTCCGTCACTCTAAATACCTGAATCTGTACTCCATGGTGTTAATGAAGCTGTCCCCACAGTGTGAAATCTAGAACTGCTTAATATAGCTTTTTTCTGAAGTTGTAACATTAAGTCTGGTGAAAGAACAGAGAACGGTGGGCTAGGAACACGTTCTAAAACGAACGTAAATTTGTTGCAGTTTCAGCGGCATTTTCTCAAGAAATCAGTGGAACATTTCGTCGTCATTCAGGAAATTAGCACAATGTAAATTAAATACATTCTTATCATAGCATGAAATTCACATTAAATTTAACTGGAGTCACTGGGAGAAAAGACGTTAAACTGATGAAGACTGGACAGCCCAATTCATACGATTACACTCTGTGCTTTAAATTTTTGATTGGAAATTCCTGTACTATCCCATTCGTTTTCTCCAGTTCGAAAGTTCTTTTACAAATGGTAATAACATTCAAATATGGGTATGCATGTTTGAAAGGAGAAATTTTCAACATCAATTTTGACAAAAAACAGGCAACACAGAATTTATATTTTGCCAGATAAAAAAAAATAGACCAACAGTGTGGTCAGACACCAGTAGAGCATTTATTTAGAGTTATCCTTACAATCAAATAATTTATGCGTGTATGCCATTACATACTTCAGAAGACACTTTTCAGACGTCTAAGTCTGGGATAAAGATCAATACTTACTGCTAGTGCTTTGTGATTAACTTCACAATTCGTCAATACTATTTTATTTTCGACTATAAAATTCGCCCAATGTGTAAGTTATCACCACAAATATGTAAGTCGCTAAAATAAATGTGAACAGACATGGTTTCAAATTTTATGTTTTCGAAATCGATAATATCGTTTTGAAATACATGATTTATCGTAGAGACATGCATATTTTACTAAATAGTCAAGTGAGATAAATTAGCAAGGCTATTTCAGAAAGCGTAGAGTGTTTTGCAAAGTCAATATGCTTATGACAGTGGTAGGATCTATATATCCAGGTGCTAAAAGCTTGTACTCATCCACCTCATTGTGGATTACGATTACACCTTAAATATTCAACTATACAAAGAGGATATATGTAAAGTCTACGTATGTTTAATGAAAGAGAATACTGCTTGTAAATTTAAAGCAATATATCGCTGTCTTACCAATAGGTTTGCCTCACTAAGGTGCACTAAAATTTATTTATAAACATTATTTAACATGCATTTTTTCATTTTACGGTAATTTTATCTAGGCCTACTTGCTTGAATTACTATGTAATTATATATGTAAAGAAAGTATTGTAAAGATTGTATTTAAGCATTCTTCCAGTATTATGGGGATAAATCTCGTGTTTACAATATTCTGAATCCGTTCACTTCATTTATGCTTATTACGTTTGACGTCGTTTGATATTCTACTCTCTTTTGCGTTTTCAAGTATTTAGGTAGTCACAATTCGAAACGTATATTAAACATTACGCGATTGTGCATCAGACATATTTCAATGGTTGATCGTTTTAATTTTTCATTTATCTTGTCAAACTAAATTATGCGAAATCATCTTTTTTAATCGAAAGGATTAACCCGAAATAAGGTTAGTATAACAGTGTATTGCTGATAAAGTAAAAACGTAACATATTTTGCATTACAATTGTGACATTGTTATTGTTGTGTCATTTGCAAAATTTGAGAAAGAGTTCTAACATACTTTAACCTATCACCCCTGAAAATGGATTAGTTGCATACAATATTGCTCTTTTAACAACAGATAGATATCGCAGTTGTCGTTAATGTGACAACTCTATTGATACCCAACTGCAGCTATTCTTCCAAAAAAAATAGATTTTAAATGCCACCAAATGATTTCCACACAAGAAAATGCTAATCTGGATATTACAGAAAAGTCAAGACTAACATGCGAAAACATTTCCTGAACAGTTCACCTCCTACACTTAGGTGCATTATGCAAGAATAACGATAGGTTTAAAAGGAATTTAGAGAATGAAAATTAAAACTATTGACACTTTTTGTTCTATTTTCAAAAGATTACTGCAGCTTTATTTTTGACACAATTATCATGACGTACCTGGGCAAAGCCATATAAACGTAAGCTAAAAAGGTCATTGTACTGATAACAGATTGAACAAAAATACCAGCAAAGTGACGTAAATTGAGTCCAAAGTGGAAGAGAGCAAGGGAGACTGTATTCTGTACTAGGATGCATTAAGTATCTAAAAGGCACAAATCACTTTCAAGGTCTGCCTCTTGCCGCTCACAAATTACTGAAAGGTTCCGTTCTCTATCAGTCTAGGAGCTGGTCATTACCTCGATTGTCTACTTGCCTCAAGTGACCAATTCTAGACCTGACATGACAGCGACTATAACAATGTTTACATTTGTAAGCTTCTACGGCGTTCTGCATGGTGTAATATTTCCGTAGACTCAAGCCCGATCCATCAACTGCATGAATAACAGTTAGTTTTGATTATTACTTATGTAGTGCTATCAATTCTATTTCTCATGATATGTACAACAACATGAAAACCACACACTGTCCAATATGGATCTCCTAATTGTGTACGAATAAAAGAAAACGTTTCAGATCAAGAAATATGCCATACAGCCAATGAAAATTGTTTCTAGTCAATGGGCTTTGTCGTACCTTGAAACCTTTTGTTCCAAGTGCCGTGCTAAGAGGCACATGATAGTCCATTGGGCAGTTCACGTACTTTGCGGGGGGGGGGGGGGTGTTGTGTGTAAAATTTCCTTTGACTTCTTGATCTCTTCCATAAAATTTATGTCAGATGAAAAAGAATTGCATTTTTTATTTTGAATATTGTGTTCAGCAGCTAACAGAACAAAAGAGGAACTAAAAGAATTTTACGCTTTGCTTTTCGTGTGCTATTGTTCCAAAACTGATAGGAAGTTCACGATTTGATTCATATTTCTATGAAATGCCGTACCATGTTTGTTTAGTTAACAACACAAATGAAAAATTATGGATGTAAAACCGCAAACAACGTCTTCGGTTCACAGTGGAACAAACCTTATGCTTACCAAATGTTATTTGAATTGAGAACAATGTAAATTCAAGTTTTGCTGTTTAGCTCCTGAAATTGATTTCATTTTGCGACAATAAAATCCGATGTAGTGTTTTTGAAACGAACAAAAGCACCTCAGTACACGGAATTCGTATCAGTTTGGGAACAATGGCGCATCAAAAACACAGTGTGAAATTCTTATGTCCGTTCTTTTGTTCTAGACGTTTCGAAACTGATACAAATTCCGTGTACTGATTGTTTGCAAAATCTAGAGCTATGAACAGACATCTTGAAGTGAAATAACTATATTCCCATATTTGTAAACTCGTCATGTTCCGTAATCTAACCACACTCTTAGAAAACTTAATCTGAAATCCTTGGACTAAACTGGCAAGTTTAAGTGGTTTATGCAGCACAGTAATTGACCAAGGACACCTCCATCCAGAAAGACTCCTTTCACCTCTATCGAGTGCAGAGAGATGACATTTATGATGATGAATACAATATAAAGCTAATTTGCTTTATTATCTGATGTGGTGCTAAAGGAGCAGGAGCCCACTCTTTAACCCTTTTCTTTAAACAATTTTTTTCTGTGAGATATCTTGTTTGCGAAAAGCTGCTTTTATCAATTACAGATTCATGACAATGCCCAGGTTTCCTTTTGCTCTCAGAATAGTTCCACACAAAGGGAATCTTTATTGCCTTTCATGAACAGTACCATTAGGCATGTGTTAAGTTTCTCATAAATGTCCAGTAAATGCAGGGTTTACCTTCCCTTATTTATGCTTCAGAAATTCGAATGTAATTAAGACTAGTCCGAAGGATGCCAATTTACTGAAAGGGTATTAAAGCTGTATTGCATGTTAGATCACAATTACGAGTGGTTCTATTGTTTACGTCTTCTATTACTTCCCAGACTTTACTTTTAAATCTACTTCGATCTCTTGAGATTGGAACAATGATGTTTCGTGCCCAGTTAATTCTGTCGTTTTTAGACACGAAATCTTCCAACCTGCTACAAAGGAAACGACTAATACAGTTATCTCAAACTACTATGGTGCGTTTCAAGTTTATAAAATTAAGAGTACTGCATTAAATACATTTGAAACAATAAAAGAAAAGAAAAATTCACGCCCCATAGTTATATTTGACACTACACATGTAAATTGTGTATCAATTGTGTGCGTAAGAGATTTCTCATAAGATCTGATACGATTTCTGTGTATTGCATTTTCCAACGGTGTAAATTGAAGTGACACAGGATTGTTAATTGATAACAACGTATTTATCTGATGTTTACATTTAATAAATTCCTTTTTTTCTAATGACGGGTTGAAATTCGAAAGAAATATTTCTCATGTGTGTAAAACCAATTTGATAACAATTTTGTAGTTATATTCTGCAACTCAACAGAAGGTATAGATTTGAGAAATAATTCAAGTTAACATAGGAATGAAAGGTTGAATATCAACCATAGTCGTCAAGCTAAACCCCTATTTTAGGAAATTCTATTCGAGTAAACAAATAAAGAAAACGACAAGATGATTTAGTTTTTAAACGTGACAAATCTTTTGGAACATTTGTATTAGTTCAGCAATTACCACACAGATTGGCAAAAGGCCGTCAGCTTCAATATTGGATTTGGTGTCAAGTGCTACAGGAACTCAATAGATAGATTGCCCTTGTGACAGGTCTACAAACCACCATCGTGACCTACATGTCGTTGGTCCAACACACTGTATGTGCTAGATCATCTGGGAGTCAACACATTTAGAATATGAAGAATGGCTGTTATTTTAGTAAGGCTTACTCACAGGCTACACACTTTCATTGCAAAAATGTCCTTTTGCCGATTCTCTTCACAACCGAAAACTTCAGGAAGAGTGAAAAGGAATTGAATTCATTTGCAATACCTTACTATGTGTGTGCTGAAAAAGTTTGGGACCCCGGGTGGGGATCGAACCCACGACCT
>JBCAUI010009236.1:0-22317 GCA_038406195.1 Haplosyllis anthogorgicola | reverse complement strand
ATATGGTTAATAAACATTTAGTATAAACATCTTGTTTTGTGTCACTGGTTAAGAGCACTGTTCAGCCATCTAGTGACGTTCCTTGGACTTACACAACAAAGACTAAAGGAGAAGTACTAACCATCATCACATAGTTTAAAGACACAATAAGTGTCTTCACAACATTAGAACAATAGTATAAATAGTAAGAAGACCGCTCAGTAGAGGTGGTCACAGAGGAGCTCCTTCATGATCACAGTCAGGTCAGTGCAAATGCGGTAATTGTCAATCTAACCATGCACCTCATCAGTGCCCCACTTACTATAAAAAATGTTTCAATTGTAATAAAATGGGTCACTTTAGTAAATGTTGTAGATCTCAACAGCAACACCAACATCATTCAGGCTGTGGTAGAAGTACACCCCAGCATGGTGGACACCATGGCAGTGGTGGTCCCAGTCGGAAATCACCCAAACACACACGGGATTGAAGATGGCAATCATTTTAGCTATGACTCCATCAGCGTTATTAGTAAGGTATCATTCAAGATGGGTGTATACACTTCTATCCAAGAGAAAGTACTTTTTGACAAGATCAGTTCTGAATTGTCATCATGGTATAAATGCATACTAACCAATCTCATCTTGTGCAACAAAGCTGGTAACGATTGTGTAATGTGGTTTAAACTCAATACTGGAGCTGCTGGTAATCTTTTGCCATTATATGAATTTCAGTGTCTATTTCCAGATCTTGCTATCAAAGACTTAGTGAAGTCCATCAACAAAAATGTTACTCTGGAAGCCTACAAGAAATCCGAAATCAAGCAGTTAGGTACAGTGTATCTCACTGTAATGAACAGTAAAATTTCAAAGTTGTGCGAGTTCTATGTGGTACCCGATAAATGTAAGCCAATTTTGGGCTTGTCCAATTGTGCCTCCCTGGGTATGCTATCTACCAACTGTCCTGTCACTAACAGCTGGTGCAACAGAATGCCAATGAGCTCAGATCCAAATGTCAATTCAGTGGAATTGGATGTTGATGACACTGGTGTGATATCTCTGATTAGCACCTGCACCTTAACAAAGGACAAAATCATTAATGATAGCAAGTACACTCATTTATTTTCAGGTGTGGGGCGATTGCTGATCAAGCCAGTAGAGATAAAATTAAAGGAAAATTCAATTCCATTTCAGGCTGCACCCAGAAGAGTACTGATAGTGCTACAAGACAAATTTGCCAATGAAATCAAGTTGATGGAGGAACAAGGAATTATATCCAAGTTAGACTGAGATACTCCTACAAAGTGGCTCAATTCATATGTAATCATCAAGAAGCCAAACGGCAAGTTGCGCATTTGTCTTGATCCAACTAGACTCAATGAGTACATACTACATCCTGTTTATAACAGCACTACAATTGATGAAGTTTCTCACAAGCTTGCAAAGGCCAAATATTTTAGCGTATTTGATGCTACCAAAGGGTTCTTTCATTTACCCTTATCTGCAAAGTCTAAATTACTCATGGCTATGTTAACGCCAATCAGTGTGTATGTTTTTAATGTTCTCACAATGAGCCTTTGTAATAGCAGAGACTTATTCAAATCTGCACTCAACCAGTTGCTTTCACATCTTACAGGTGTAACCAGAATTGCCGACAATTTGCTGGTATACAGAGAAACTCAAGAAGAACATGATACCAACTTGATTAATTTCCTTGATATGTGTGTAGAAATTGATCTTCACCTTAACCCAGATAAAGCGCGCATCAACTGCAGTGAAGTACCATTTTTCAGAATGATTTTAATGAAGCAAGGTATCAAACCAGACCCTAAAAAGGTGGAAGAAATCAGGAATTGGCCCATACCCAAGAATGTAACACAACTATTGTCATTTTTAGGATCCATCACCTGGTTATCACATTTCATTCCTGATCTTGCAAAGCTGCGACATCCACTACAGCGATTAACCAAGAAAGACATTCCATTTATATGGATGGCAACACATACACAAGCACTTTAAGCTTAAGATCACTAACGATTGTCTTATTCAGTTTTTCAATCCGGAACTGCCAGTATACATCAAAACCAATGCTTCAAAATTAGGTTTGGGAGCTGTATTACTCCAACCCAACACTGAGTTGAAAAATGATGCAAGATGTGACGAAGTACCAACCAACCTGAGACCTGTCGCATATGCAGCAAAGTCATTATCCAATGTTGAATCCAGGTATGCAAACATAGATTGTGAATTATTAGGTGTATTATTCGTGTTAGAGACATTTAAGCATTTTGTGTATGCATGCAAGTCTACAGTAATAACTGATCACAAGCCGCTTACTTCTTTATTCAAAAAAAATTTTAATAATACTAGTCCTCATTTGGCTAGAATGCTACTTCACATTTCAGACTATGATTTTGACTGTCTGTATCAACCAGGGAAAAAGATGTTCCTATCCAATGCTTTATCGAGACTCCCATCGCACAATATAGAAGATGGTAAAAATTCTGAACTGTCAGATTTAAATGTTTCAATACATGACATAGACATTAACATTTCTGAGTCCAAAATTTCAGAGATACAATCAGTGATGAACAAGGATCCAGACCTTCTGAAGCAGTACATTTATGATGGTTGGCCTTCTTTGAAATCTGAAGGTGTCAAATCCATACAGCCTTTCTTTAATTTCAGGGATGAGTTATGTGTGGTTGATGGCATGGTCCTGAAAGGAACTCAGATCGTAGTACCAGTCTCCCTCAGAGAAGATGCATTAATGAAATTACACACTGCACACCTTGATGTAACAAAGACCATTTTACGAACACACACATGCGTCTACTGGCTTAATATTAATAAACAGATCAAGGAGATGGTGCAGAAGTGTCAGTCCTGTCAGGAGAACCAGAACAAACAAGAGAAAGAGCTGCTTATTCTGTAAATACCTACCAAACAATGGGACACACTTGGAAGTGATATTTTTGAATTTCAGGGTAGATTGTACCTGATAGTTGTGGACAAATATTTGAAGTTCATTACAATCTGACATCTTATATCTCATTCTGCAGAGGAAACTTTAACATGCATGGATTCCATTTTCAGTGAATTCGGTCTTCCATCCGAATTGAGATGTGACTGCGGGTCCAATTTTACATCATCTTATTTCTTGCAGGGAATGCACAATTTAAATGTGAATGTAAATGGGAATTGAGCAGAATGAGCTGTCCAAACCATTAAGCGTATTATGAAGAAATCAGGAGAAACATGGCATTTAGGTCTTTCAGAGTATTTATGCATGCTGATTTCAGATGTCCTTGCATCACCAGCAGAATTACTCAATACCCGCAAATTTAAGGGCTGTTACCATGTTTTGATAATTGTAGAAATGACGCAGTCCAAGATGAGTTGCAGAAGCATGCTGATAAGAACAAGATTTACCACAATGATAATGCTAAAGCATTAGAAATATTATTTGTAGGTGCGGACGTTATGGTCTTCAAAGACGGAAAGTGGACAAACAGTAGTGTCATGGAAAGACAAGACAGAAGCTACAAAATCCAGATACCCTCTGGTAACATAATTACATGCAACAGAATCGATATCCTTCATTCCAAACTTCCTTTTAAATTGCAGGTCAAATGGGAGATCCCTATAACTAAGCCTACTGTTTCAAAGGAAATGGTGGACAAACCTGAGGGTGTTAAATCTATTGCGCAGAACATGTGTTCAGTTCTGAATACGGTTACAAAATCCAAAATAGTTGTGCCAAAGCCAGTTAATACTGCAGCAACTGCTACAAGTAACAAGGTAACGTGATCTAGATTTTCTGTTGTTCCACCAAAGTGATTAGATTTGTAAATGTATATCATAATTTTAATTCCTATATGTGTCATCATTATAATGCTATTATTGTGTAATATGCAAACATTTAACCATGTCTTCATTATAGCTGTATGTGACTACAATGTATCCATTCTACAAGACGACGAAGACAACACCTTTCCTTTCTGTTACCGGGGAGAACAGAATATCAAGATGACAGGAATTAATTTGTGAACTTTTACGATCTGTTTCAACAGATCAAAAAAGACACTGAATGGTAACGCATACCGTTATGCACATTGTACATGCTGTATATAAGTTTCCAAAGTGCATTTAGAATTTAAGGACTCGGACTCCATCTTTGTATTAATTTATAATATTTGTTTAACTTTATTTCAGAATTTATATGGCTTAAACCGGCTATGTAATCATACATACTGTATGTCAGGTGAACCCTGAAAAATTACAAATGTGCACAATGTAATTATGCACCATATTTGTCATGCAAAGTCATAAATTCCATGCATTAATTAATTTCAAACTTGCATTTGATTGTATTACCTCATTTAGTATCAATGGTCTCATTTGTAGTCATGTCCGTATTGTGACAGATCTGTATGTTTGTTTTCCATAAGTGTTTAAGCACTGAACCATCTATTTGTGTCCTTTGACATATTTTTTTATTTATCATTATTTTCCATTAAAGGGGAGATGTAACAGATATCGTTTATCTGCTTATAACATATCATATTGTTTTGCCTGTACTCAGCTGAAATCCATACCCACCATCAAGTATGCCATCTGCTGTTGGAACTGAGCAAGGAGCAATGGCTGCTCAAATAAAGTTATCATTACAAAACAGATAGTTTGTCAATGTTAAATGCCACAAGCTATCATAAAAAACATTCAATCGAACAGGTTATGTAATGAATTCTTGGTTAAAGATTGTATAATGCAAGGATCACAAACTCACAGTTGAATAAATTTGAAAAGGTCCTTCTTTACTATAGAAATCGGCTTGTAAAGTTGCGCTTGAAAATCTTGTATTTTCACTCAGTAACACATGGCCCTACACCTACAAAAGTTATTTCCACCAGCCCAAATTAATCTCCATAGTAAACAAATTTGTTTCAATTTTCAGAAACCCATAGAAGTCCATACTGGTACCTCTCCTGACATCATATGACGCATTGAAACATCTGAAAGAAACACAGAAGTAGCAGTGTCAATCCTCAAATGTACCACCAAATTTCTTTTCATGAATGCATGAATACTTGCAATCAGATTTTAATTTTTCAGACTCTAAACAATTGGTTTTCCCTTTTCAGTTCACTGTGGCTGTGTCACCACTCCTCTCCACTGAAAACAGCTCATCCCCCTGGTGTTCCATGGCAAGTTATACAATAAAATGCATTGTTATTCATTCTACATTTAGGCAGGTTCCCTGCATTACGTAATTTGCCGAAAATTTTGTTTTTATGATTTATTATTATTATTTGAATGCTTTATTACAATGATCAGTAATATTTATTCATCTTAATTTTTTTGGTTTTCTTTATTTTAGGGTCCAGTGCCCACTTCCCACTGCCCATGGACTGACTTCTACCAATTCAAGTGGATAACTTAAATCAAATTTGCTAGCCTTTCTTTGTAATTTGTCACTTAATGAGACATTTCTTCATTTTGTCAATGCTTCCTTTGAGTGACAATTATTTCATTTCGTTAATACCTAGTTCAAATAGTTTTGTTTGCCGATGTAAATTGTTTTCATGTATATTCTATTGTTTATAAATAAAATATTTCTTCAGATATATTTGTCTTTTTGTCAGGGTTTATAATGATGATGACGAGTGGCCATGCATCAGTCAACCATTATGTGTTATTCAAAGGAAACATTGGCCTTTTGGAGATTCCTTTATTGATTAATTGGAGGCACTCTTATTTGCGTGTTATCTGGTCCTAAAAGTTTGTTTCAACTGGTGTGCAGGGAAGCTACAAAAGGATTGTATTCTCCTACTAAATCAGCGATTAATTTTGCAGTACCTTCTGAAAGCATTCTTTCCAAGCCTGAAGGTTATATATAGAGAGGTTCAACCTGGTTTAATTTCGTCAACACTTGACTCAGCAGAGGAAGATGCCAAAGACAGGAACTTGGAGTACATTTTAACATTTGATGGGAAATATATTGGTTCAGGTGTAAGTGGTGAATGCAATAGTGATATAGATTTATGGGGTCTAGAGGGACCACCTACAGTATCACAAAAATTAAACATCTTGCAGAACGATGTACAAGAAATGAAGCAAATTCATGATGAAATTGAACCTAATGAATTGGCAAAAAGAATAGATAAACTAAGACACCTAATGTGCAAGATGTCTTTTAAAAGTAGATGCATGACAAATTTGATACATGGTCAGCACTGCCTGAAACAAAGGATAACCAGGATGTCTGAATAATCTCAGTGGCAAATCATATAAATGGTCTCTCAGTTGCATTAATGCAACTCAATATCTCTGCTTGAATGGAGTGAAACGTTGTCTAACATTTAATGCAGATGTTGTAAGGGCTATTGCATCTCTGAATGTTGTTGCCACCCACTGAAGTTGCTAAATCCATGGATCTAGGCCAGAATCCAGAGTTTGTGAAACAAGGTACTGTCATTTGGCACAACTTCAGAAAAGAAGTATGCGTTACTGGAAGCACATTTCATACAGCCTAAAAGAACAGAAAATTCATCATTACACACAAGTGAAAAAGCGACTACTCCCCAAATTAGTTGAGACACTTCAAAAAGACAGACAAACACATGCAGCATGGGAAAGTTAATGAAATTCATGCTGTGGCCACAATTGTCAGATCCTTGCTACCTGCTCTGAGACCCCCATGCCAGAGCCTTTTTGAAGTAGGCTGTTATTTCATTGATTCAAATAAAAGAAGAAAAATCATCGAAGTGTCTCCTGATGGTTATGTTATGTGCACTGGTGGGCCCAACTGCAAATGGAAAGTTGCTCCTTATCATGACAAGATTGCTATCGAAATCAAGTGCCTATACAATGAAGATGATGAATTAAATATGCCACATTACACTGTCCCTCCTTACTATGTAGCACAACTCCTGTGAAATGAATGTCCTCAACATGAATCAACTGTGGTTCATTTCTCGGACAAGGAGAAGTAGCACACTGTTCCACATTTCATTTGATGCAGAGCTGTTGTGCAACATGCTTAACATTGCTTTATGGTGATGAGGTTACCACTGTTCCCACCAGATTGCATGCTAGTACACGCACATTGAGAAAGCGTGTTCGTGAATTTAGCAGACTCAATTGCAAGTTTATTTGTGAAGTCCCATCACTTACTGGAAGTGAGTCCATTATAATGCTGCCAACCAAACCTTCTCCATACAGTTTTCAGCCACCTATCAATGAAGAAAATGCTCACATGGAAGAGTTTGTAACTACATGTGTATTACTTTGTACTGAAGGTGAAACATTAGCAGATGTGCACAATCTACTGTGAGAACCTGCATCAGAAATCAGTGTTTTCATGCTGAATGATACATGCCTAATTTTTGAACCAGGGAGAGCTAACTCCGCACCAATAGGCTACATAATGAAGGGGTCTTCATTAAATAATGGGCAATTGTGGTCTTTGGTCAATTGTTGTTGAAATGAGTTGAAGCAGAGACACATACCTGTCTTGTGCGAATACTATGATGGGCAATGGAATAAACTTTGTTTTGAAGACGCATCTGGTTTTCTATTAACAAGATTGGGATTACAAAAGAAATCCTGGGCACCTGTCTCCAAAGCAAGTAAAGAGAAATGCTTCCAATTAGTTCAATCTGCATGTAGCATTACAACAGCGGAAAAGGATGTTCTACGCTTGCATGCAAAACTTGAAAATGGCACTATTGAAATTGGAAACTTTGTATTCAAGAAGAATGTGCATGGTGCGTTAGAGGTTGCGTCCATGGGTGGCAAATTAAGTGATTTCGGCATTCTAGGCAACATATTCTGAATATGAGCGAAAAGTCTATTGTGGAAAGACTGGAGTGGTGACACTTCTCCAGATGAGATGGAAACAGTAACCTGCCCGCACAAGATAGGTTTACAAAAGGATGAAAAAATCTTCCTTAGCTTGCTGCCTGCTGATATCTGTGATCAACTACAAGATGAAGTAGACTTGGATTCTGATGTCGATGAAGAAGACCAACTACTATATGTACTATAGCTGACTTGAAAATAATAGCCAATAACCTAAAGTACTACACTAACCATCAGTGGATAACTTACAAGATGCACAAAGCTGAAATGGTCAACAGTGTCGTGAGTGCATTTGGATCTAAAGAATGGTTGCCAGTCCCAGTCAAGCTATCGGTCCCCACCCCAAAAGTCAATTCCCCTTCATCTCTGGCAAAACAGGCAAAATCTATTCGATGTTTGACAAAATTCCAACAAATTGAGTGTGTGTACCAATTGCAAATGCGCTGCATATTAACAACTTGAAGATTTTGGATGAGAAAACCAAAGTTACCACAACTGTGCCTGTGCCAAATATATTTGTGGGTGAAGAAGACAATGAAGATGTCGATGACTACATTTCTTGGGTGATTTATTCCATCCTGGAATACAATTCTGAGCGTAAACAAGTAGGACCTAGGTTGCTAGATGTAACACATATTTTCAACAACATGTGCACACAGTGCATCAATGGTGATTGGCATTTGTTTGCTCATAAAGAGGCATGGCACAAAGTTGCAGATAAACATCCAGAAATTATTAGCAGGTTGATTGTCTACAATAACATCGACCGCCAAAATGCTGCTTTCACCAAACGGTTCTTTTCTTTCCAAGTAGAGCATCAAATGAGGGAAAATGGGGATTCACATGCAGCTGATTTCATGAAAACCGTGCGTTCATGGTTTATGGCCTGTGACATGCGAGGTATCTGCCAAGAAACGCATGGAATGCTGGATGGAAATGTACTGCATGCTGGTACGTGACCACAATTCTGATGCCTTCCCAGGTCCTAAGGGTGCACACATGTATGCTATTCCTTATATAACTTATGAAGGCATACTACAGAACATTTCACATTGCATTGTTATGTACATAACATCAAACATTCAACCAGAGATGTTTATCTACACTCTCAAATTAAAGTTTCTTCAGTGACTTGACCTATATAGATAGAGAGGAATAGGTACACCAAAAGCGGTCAACATACCAAGATTAATGTCCAAAGTTTGCCAGTTGAATTACTACAAGCACAAGCCCGACAGGTAATGCTCATGTACTTCCATAAATTTCATTTCACTGATGCAACAAATGTAAAATAATTTTAGTCTCACTAACGCACAACCTTATCATGATGCAATTCATTTTTATTTATCAATTCAGGAATTTCTACTGTTACACAACTAGCCGAAAGAACTACCCTGTGCACATAGGCTTTGATGCAGATGACGATTGGGTACCTACACCACAGGAAGGCCACCCTTACACTGATCATTTCTTTGATAATCAGTCCATAGGTTGGTCTGCCCAACAAAAACATCATGATATTACAAAGAGCAATGTGCCATTGCGTGGAGTAACAGAAATTTGCCACGGGAAATATTGTGTCAATGAGCGTTTAATTTTACCAGAACAGAGGTATGGAATTAAACCAGCTAGCACAACTATCAATAAAGAAAGCGTATGGTTAAATTTTGATGAAGAATGGATGTGACATTACAAATGAAAAGGGAAATGGTCTTTTATCGAATAAACATAATTTTATTTAATAACAAACTGCATAAAACTGTAGGAAATGGTTAAAACATGCAACTGGAATAACTATTCATAAACACTGAAATAAACAATTGAAAAGATACAACCTCCACATCTCTCACTCATTTCAAATATACTGACAGACAAACATGTCCCTTAAGATGCCAAACATGGTGCAAATACATTTTTCACTAGTGAAATGCAATATCAATGCTATCATGTACACAGAATATTTAAAATAAATATGTATGCTCAGAAGATAAAATGATCACTTACATATATATGTACAACTTAATTGTTTAAAGGAGTTCCCCACAAAACGACTATTGACATCTAACCTATCGTATATAGCTAGCCTGTTCACCTACAATAAATGCAACAATTAAGTCTAACAAAAATTATCAGTTTACAAATTACATTCAAGCTGCAGGAAGAACTTTCTACATACAACCATACAAGTGTCTCACAGTCATTCTTACAACCAGTAGTGCATGAATAAAAATATCAAAACCCGGTTAACATCCAATAAACAACACTTTAAGTAACGCACAGAACTGTGTGCACATACAATATACAGAACTATGAATTATAAATTCAATCTTAGTTTTAAACCTTTAATTAAAAGCAGAATTTTTTTTTCCATCAAGCCATCCCAGTAACGCATCAGCTCAAATCAAATCACTGATCACATACCCAAAAATTTACATTCAGTAAGGCATAAAACAGACATGAATAGTTGTCCCCAGATATATCGATATTTTTGGTGTGGGAAAATAGTATCGATATAAGCGGGATATCAATATAAGCAGAACAATTAATATGAGGGTCTATTAATTTGGTGTGGAAAAAAAAGTATCGATATAAGCGGGGATATCGATATAAGCGATATCGATATATCTGGGGAGGAGTGTATTTAACCCTTTCCTTGCATGGACAAACAACCTTCCACAAAAAACCATACTAGTAAGACATCACTTAATGGGCAAAAAGCGGCTCACATACAATAATTCATACTTTAGATAATGCTTAAGCATCGACCTTACAACAAATAAAAAATATTTGAATGCTTCATTGTGATGAAAGAAATACTCTCAGTAACACATGGACCTAGTCCTTACAACCTTTTCAACTCCAGCACATACATGGATATTCAAACCTTTTGTGGTGTGGAAAAATAAATGACAGTATGCACACATGTGTTTACCACGCTGTTTAACTGGATGCTGTTTAATTTTATGTACATATAGACTGTTAAAATCAACAAATATTGTGTTACAGTCTCCACATCAGTTCTTAATGTCAGGGTTTTCTTGACAAGTGTGCTGGTGCCGAACATCAACATCACACTGATGAGTTTAACTATATTCACAATTGCTGCAATGATACATTTTAATTTTTTATTACTTTTTTCGTGTGTTCCTCTTGCGTGCATTCATGAAACTTTAATCACAATGGTGGCATTTGTATTCCAAGGTAATATTGTGAACAGTCCAAGTGTGGAAAGAGAAACCGTTTCTCGATCTGAACAACTACTTGCAAGAACCTATCTTGCAGCGAAACTTATTCCCTCCATGCTGTTGTTCTTGGTGGCTCTTAATGCTATCAACAGTCAAAATATTCATTGTCCGTGCAGACGTCACACTCGTACTTATTTGTGCCAGATGTGGATGACAAATTCACAGATGAATGTTCAGAAGACTCTGAGGTTTGTGCGAAATCTATTGTGCCAAGCACTTGTTGACGTAATGGAAAGGCTGACGTTGCAACATCTATTTTTTGGACATGTTCAGTCTGAGTAAATACAACACTCATTCCACCTAAGAATGTGACCCAACAGGCAAAGCAGCTACTGTGCGCGTATCTGAAATGAAATACAAATGATGTATTCAAGTATACTTTCAATGTTGTCTCCAATTTACACTTTTTGATGTGAGTAAATGTACATCACACTATCTAGCAATAAAAGTTATGTTTGAAACCAGATTAGCAAAGAAAAAATTTTAATTTAACAAGTAACATTTTTAGTCAATACAAAATATTTACCTACTTTGGTGGTCCTTTATGTGCCATTTCCAAAGTAGGCTAGGAAAACGTTGTCCTTTGTGATGGGGTTGCTGTCCCATGTTTTATCATTTTGGCCCACTACCGTAATCTTTCTGCCCAGCATTGTGGTGGTCATAAGAAGGCCTATCTGGTCAACCTTAGTACCAGCATTTTCCATATAGTCACACCACTTATGGAAAAGTGTTGTTACCCTTCTTTAACTCTGGGCCAATCCAGTCCTACAAGGACACAAACCAAGAAATTTTTTTTAATATAGTAATATTTTTAGTTTCACCAATGCAGTAAAATATAGCACGCAAACATTAATTTAATTTCATGAACGCACACACAAAGCAGTTTAAGTTGTCGATCTAAAATATACAAAGGTGCAGTTCAATGGTTCTATCAGTGGTTTTAACTTTGGCTGGAATTTCAGATCAGCAACAAGGCAAACATGGCGAGCATTGTGCTCTTGATTTTACAAAGAAAGGAGCTCGTACTGCAGTATATCGACGTTTGCGTGCAATTAATTACTTGAAGAAATCTGCCACCAGCACAGAGAGCTAAGCTACAAAAGCAATGGATATTTTGTATCTGGAAGGAAAGAAAAACTGGTTTGACATCAGGATCAAAGACATCGACGAAGCATACAAGAATTGCAACAAAATCGTAGCTCGAGTTAAGGGGTAACTCTGCTAAACGCTCAACCTCACCAAATATCAGTAAACACTGGTATTTGGTGGGGGCGAGGTGCTGATGCCCAGTAAAAGCCTGGGAAAGTGAGATGCACTGAAAAATGAAATTTCACCAATGCATGGCAACAAAGCATAACGCACCTGAAACATAATGCACATGCAACAGATGCTGTTCAATGGCACTGTCCAAATAGTTCATATGTAATCAATTGTCCAGTTGTAGCAGTGGTGACATTACTGTAAATTTAAGAATGATAATTTAACTGTGACCAGTGCACATGAAGAAAGCACAACGCAGATGAACCATTGTGGACTCAACGCAAAATGCACATGCTTATTCCTGGATACCTACAAACTAATAACAATTAGTGTAACTTTACCAAGCATACTATAACAGTCCACTTCTGCTAAGAAGAATAAAAAATAGTTGTTATTCAACATTGCATATGCTGCAGGTATGATCTGAATTACAATATTTTATCAATATTGCATAAGTGACAAAGAAAGGGACAGTCTGCTGTTAAAAAAAATGAACTCACCTGTGTGAAGTTTGTTATGTTGGCAGACACAAAGTCTACCATAGCTCTCCTCAGTTCAATGTGATCTTCGTACTCCATTTTGACAATTCTTTGCATGCATTTAAAGAAGGAATCATTATCTTCAGCACTTTGCTCTAGCTGACCCTCTGCTATCCGCCCCATGCATTTTAGAGTGTTAATTATTGAATCCACTTTGCCACATCACCTTGTCTGACATGTCACCTCCACCACATTTCCTATTATTACTTGCTTTGTTACTTTCTGATTGCGCAGTGCATCATACGTCTTTTCTTGTTTGGGGTTGCATTTTATCAAAACACCCTTGGCTGGAGACAAGGTCACATCTGCAGGCTCTGTATTGGCTTCAGAGACCAATTTGGCTGACAAGCGTGTAAGTCTTTCTGACTTCTTATAAGAATCTTTGGGGGTTGCACTCCACTTGCGCACATGTTCAGCGGTGATCTCATCCTCGTCTTCGTCAGATTCTTGTGGCTGTAAGGTTTCTTTGTTTCCTTTATTATCCACAGTTGTTGCTGAACTGCTAATGTCACTAAAATCTTCCTCAGTTTTCACAATGCTGTCAGAACTTTCAGAACTTTTGTTGGATCAGTGTCATCTTGGGGTTCCAATTTTATTTTCTTTGGTGATGGTGAATCCAACACGACCAATTCAGCTTCTAGACTTCTCCTGGCCGATGATTTTTGCTTACTACTGCCACATGGTGATTTTGGCAACATTACATTTGTCATTTTGGATGAACTGTTGGTGGAAGCATCAGGTTGAGATGAACTGGCAGTTGTCATTTCAGCTATGCTTGAACTTGCAGATTGGAAAGGGTGAACAGGTTGACAGATTGAACAACTGTGCCATCAGCTGAAACTGGTAGTGAGGGATGGTCCGAGGTTGCAGCACCTTCTTGCATACCCGATGAAGTTGTGACCTGAACTGCTGGTGACTGACCCTTAAGTTGCTGAGGCTGCTGTTGCTGACCCATGACTTTCAGAGCCTCTAGGGAAAAACTGCTCATTGCCTTTGTAAATTCGCGTAATAGTTCTAATGATGTCAGCCCCAACTTGGGCAGGTGCAGGAGGAGCTGGCTGGGGAACGGTTGTCGTGATGCTGAAATGATACAATGGAAAGTACATCTGTGAAAAATTTCCCTATTTGTACATAAATTTTCATTTGGTTAACACAATTTGTTAAGAAAAATTTTATTTTCATAAACACACGCAACTTCACCGACTAGGGCTAACAAAACCTTGCAAAGTAGAAAGGGAAGCGACAACAAATGTACAAATTTAAGTATTTACCATGGCCTGAAGAAATTCTGAAAGGAATACACACTATGGTTAATGCATTGGTGGAAAAATAGCAGCACATAATGTAACAAAATAGAAACAATCTGGAAAAATAATTCCCCAGCCATGTTAACTAACATTTATTGAAATGAAATAGGAAATGGCTGACTTTTTAACAGTCTTCATCCTAATGTCACAGTTATGCATGGAGTCATGCATGGACATTAGTTTTTTCTTAGAGTCGAAGGCATAACTGTATCTCCCAAGTTTGCCAGCGAACTGAACGCCTTGCCTAGGATCACTTTGTTCACCTTGTTCAGCTGTCGATGAATCAGACCCCATTGCCTGGTGCTGCAAGTTGTTGTCTGGACTTAAGGCAGGTTGGGTGACCGCATCTTCTGCTTGTGACCCAGTCAGAATTGCTTTTGGTTCGTTTTTGTTTTCTTCTTGGTTTTGTTGATAGGAAGTTGAATTGTCATTTGCATTATTAGGGCCAGGAACCAATTTGCTGGCATTATTTTTCTTTTTTTCTGTCTTCACATCTGAAGGAAAACAAGCAAGGATGTCCTCATTATGTTGAGTAACAACTATAGTTTTCTTCCCAGCATCATCAACTGTTTCGCAAAAAGTTGCTATATTGTGTGGTGGAATGTGTATAAGGTTGCCTGCATACGAAATTACAGTAGTGTTACATTTCAGTCGGAGAAAAAATAAGCAACCATTTCTGCTCAAAAACGCACAATAATGAAGTAATTTTAGTTACCTTGAGCATCAAAACTTGGAACTTTCTCTTCAGGCAATGTACCCGGTTCACTCTTTACAGATTTATCAGATGCCTCACTTGTCTTTCTGCCACATTCATCTGTAGATTCAGTTGTGTTGGGCAGTTTGTCTAAATGTAACAAAATTGAAATGACCAAAAAATTTATAATTGACAATGGAGCATATTACCATGCCAGAATAAAGATAACAATGCGCAAAAATAGAAACTCACGTTGGGGAGTCCTCAGGTGGTTCTTGTTTCACAGCAACTTTTGAATGATTTGGTGAAGATGCTCCTCCAGATGATGATGCGACTGCTCCCAAGGGGGCAGGTGGCTGCAAGGCCGAGGGGGCAGGTGGCTGCACAGAGGACAGCTGGTTCTTATCATCTTTCATTGTAACTGCAAAATATAGTCAGCATTACAAAGAATTTACATTTCAACAATGCATGACTTACTGTGTTCGTAAATGAAAATGAAACTTAAAGTTCTATGAAGATGTTTAATGTCTGACTACAAGGTGGAACACTTTTCGACCATTAGCTGAATCAAAAATACACCACATTAGTTAAGATTGTGGATGTAAATAAGGATAAAACCAAAAAGAAAAAATGCATTGTCAAATTTTCAAGATGGCTGCCAATGCTTGCAACATCAAGAAAAATTCCCATCATTACTAAAATCATTAAAACTGCAATTGCCAAAAGAGTATGACCTATTTTTGTTGAACAATGGAATCTACACTTAGTTACCCACAAACTGAAAGATAAATGACAGAAATAAATCTAAATTTAATATGTTTTTAAAAGTAAAATATAAGAGAAAAATTTATCACCTTCTTGCGGAGATGCCATTTAGCTGTGCTGCATGATGCATAAATGTAGTTCTGGGGGATTTCCACAGGTCTATGCATGTTTGATTAGGGAGCCTGCAGTTGCATGTGCTGGAAGCCCTTGCTAGTTACTAGCGCAGGTTGGGACTAATCAATTTTTGCAACCGGTAAGTCATGTGACAAAAAATGAACAAATATTGGGGGTCTGGTGACTGGCCATATTTTGGTTAGAAATGATAGCGGTTACCAGGGAATCTAGTCTACTGGTCAACCTATGGGGGCTGCCATTTTGTTTGCATTCTTTTTTGTAAAAATGATCTAATTGCCAAATAAATCACACAACATATTCTTAAATTTTATAAGATGAAATAATTTGGTAAATTATCATATAAATTTGGGTAATTTACGCTATAAAAAAGTAAAAACCGTTTGCCCTTGAACTGCTTTATTACAATATTTGTAACTTTTTAAATAACAAATACTATCCCAAAGGGATGCATAAGAGTATATAATAATGCTTAACAACTGGTAACCATGGCAACCGCCCGGTCAAGTTAACATTACATAAAAATGTGAAACGCTGAAAAAGATAATATTCGGCAAATAAGCCGGCCACAAAATGGCCATAAATAGCGATATTATGTTATGATATATACATGTTACATTAAAGTAGGAGAAAACCATGGAACAAAATGCCCCGCTATGGTAAAATGCCCTTGAACTGTATATTGTCATTAATACAAAATGTTTCTTAATATTTAGATCTTATGCAGCCTTTTTTCCTTGCTCACCAATATTGTTCCCATTAAAATGGGTTGTTGTCCCTCACACGGATGCACTTTGCGCTGTCATCTGACCAATTTTGAACCAGTTTTTGACATGGTAACTTGTTGATCCAGCTGCTTAGCCCTCTTACAAAAACTTTGATCCCTGTAAGGTTAAGTCTGTAGTTTGTTATGAATTCAGGAGGGATTTTCCCTGCCACACTTAGATAGCTATATGAATTGAAGAAAAGTACTTTGTACTTATTGGAGATTAGAATTTTGAGTTTGCCCTTCTTCTTACTAGAGTACTTTAATAGATCTCTGTAAGGCGATACTGGGAATGTAGATGATACTAGAATGTATGACTCCGCATTCTGTCTCTGAAGCATGGCTATAAGTTCATTGTACAAGTTTAGAAACTTGTGTAGTTCAACTTGGAAGGCACATCAAACATGTCTGATATGACCAATATTTTGTCACCTGCAATGAAAAATTTGATGCATTAACTAAATAGTTTGTTGACTTTACTTGTGATAGCATTTGCCAACACCAACCTGTTGTTGTTGGCATTTCTGAGGTATCTTTGATAGCAGTCTCTCATTGATTTAATGTACCAATCTGGTAACCTGCATGATCCAGTGAAGGTGGATCCACCTGAATGGAAAGAATGGGTTGAATATCATGTTGAATTCAAGCCTATTTGACCAATGCATGTTTTAATGAATTTATTGTATGTGCTGTATGCAACTGGGGATCCATTGTTGTGACAAAACAAAGCTTTACTTTTATCCACTCTGACATATTTTAACATTTTATTTAATGCTCGCACTGGGCAGAGCTCTGGTGCATTGCCCCTCACAAATGGAAAACTTATTACTCTGCTGTTGTCTTGGAGTGTCTTTGTCCATCTCATGGTAAGTATGTACCCGAAGTCTGTCTCGGTCAGATCGCTTTGCTTTGTGAAGTTTCTTTCTGCTCTACTGGCAGGAGTTAGGTTTGACTTACGGAGCAACGAATAGTAGGCTGTTAGAAATAACGCCCACATTGTGATATGAAATTTGTACTTGAAATTCAGCACCTCCCTGATCACTAATAGAATTGCAGGGGTGATTGGCAAGGCTGATTTAACCAGCATGTCTTTGACATGCTTAAGTCCCCTTATCACTAGGATTACACCTGGAAACTCTTTTTCATTCATTTTGAAACCGAGCACTTTGCTTATGGACCTTAAGGCTGACATATTTTTCTCTACTGTTCTACTGATTACATCTCTTTGAGACAACCATATGGTAAATAGCTCTGACATTTTACTACTTAACGGGAAGCTTTGCAGCTTGTATGTTTTGCAGAACCATTGATATTTATTGAATATAATCCAGTAGTTGTTAACTGTACCTTTAGTGCTAAAGGCTTGTCATTGAGCATATGGCAGGTTGAGTTCTAGATTTGGCAAGTTTGGGCCTTTCCAAGGTTTGGCTGCTGCACTTCTACTGGTGCTGATGCTGTTTACTTGCCCTGGTGGAGGTAATTGTCTCTGTCTTTGGTACTCTTCTTCTCCTAGGTCAGAGGGTCTGATTATCCTTGGACATTGTGTTTTAGGTACTTCGCCATCAGGAATTGCACTAGCTGCAAAGATAAAATTTGTGTGAGTAAATGCACTACCAATACTCTCTCATAGCAAGGTCTGTGGTTACTGTTTCTGTTAGATTCCAATTCTTAGTCTCTGACAAGAAAATTTTTTCAAACTTTCTGTCCAAGTGCCACCTTGACAGTGCGTCGGCAAGTCTATTTTCGACTCCCGTGATATGTACTGCTCATAGTCAAAAGTTATATTTCATGGACCAGAATCTTATCTCCCTTAGACAACACTCGGAGAATTCACTGTCTGACTTGCCCTGTTTCAGTACATGTACTGAAGTTTTGTTGTTGCAATAGACTAACATGTTATTGTCGTTGAACTGTTTGGCCCAATGTCATATAGCCATCATGATTATGTACTGTTCTAACTGATTCACAAACTTTCCTGCTTCTATTATTTCCTTAAGCAGTTTGGAATGCATGAAGTTGAATTTAGACCATGCACCACCTCCTGATAGGCAGCTGTCTGTACTTAATTCCATGTCAGGAGAGATGGTAGGGATTGTGGATATGCCATTGAATTGCTGACAGAATTCTCCCCACCATCTTAGGTCTTTTCTGACCTTGCTGGGGATGGACGTCCTTTCGGACTGTTTGTCTTCATGAAGTTTAGAATGCATGAGAGAAATAGCCTTCCCTCACAAATGCATTTTGCGCAGAAACTGAGTAAACCTACTAAGCTCTGCACTTCTGTCAGGCTGGCTGTCTTTTTTCTTTGCCATCTACTGACTTCAGACTTTATATCCAACAGCCTGTCCTGGTCTATTTCTAACGTATGCTTTTCTGAGTCCAAGACTATTCCCAGAAAAATCATGCTTGTCCTTGGAGCACACGCTTTGTCATTGGACTCCAAGATACCGCATGCTTGTAGTATTTCCCCTAGCCTGTTGAATGCTTTTCCAGCTAAGTTTTTTGTTTTGGCTCCTCCAAGGTCATCTATGTAATTGATCCCTTTGAAGCTGTCTTTGTTGAAAATGTGGATTATGGCACTGTGCAATATAGGCTGAGCTGGTCATGCCCATGGGTAATGTGCAATGGACATAAATCAAAATGTCGAGAGTATATCCCAGTTTAACTATATCTGCTGGGTCCATGAATATTTGATAGTAACGTCATAAGTCATGCTTGAAAAGCAAGCATCCCCTCCCTTTCCTGGTCATTATTTTGGCCAAGTGATCAACTTTTGGAAGGTTAATTTGATGAAATCTCCCCAAGTACATTGTTTTGTTGATTCCGTCGTTTACTGAATTGCCCTCTGGGAATGAAAGGTCTAGGATAACCCTCCTTTCTGCAGAATCCTTTTTAGGTCTAGTGTTGAGGGGTGAAAAGGACATTGGTCTGTCAAACAGATTTTCTTTGAAAGGACCTATCACTGAATTGTAATTGATTTTTTTTGAGATACTTTTTGATGTCATTTGGGAACAATTCTGCTCCCTTCCAATTTTTTTACCATGTGGGAATTTCAGAAATTGCCACTGTGACTTATTGACCACCCGTATCTCAAGTAATCAATTATTTTCCTGTCATGATAGTTTGCTAGCATTGACTCCATGACATCTAAATTCCAAAAATACGGAACCTCTATCCTACATCCCTCAACATTTCACTGTCTACTTTATTACTTATTTCAATGTATTTGACTGCTTGACTGACCCTCTCAAATTGGAGTCATTCATCCTTGTGCGAGCACTTGGATGACTTGTCTTTGTGAAATTTCTTTTCTTTTTCATTACTCCAACATGTTTTACAGATGTGCCACTTTTTCACCTGTTTATTGTTGAAGTTTCCTTGATGATGTGATTGAAAAGTGCATCTGCCTAGATTGAAGTCTCTGCACCATATCACATCATTTGTCTTTGTTTCACCTTTCTTAGCCCTATCTTTCTTTTCATTGCTGTCCGCTTCATCTTGAAGTTTCATGTTTTCAAATTTTATTTTGTTTTCTATTTTTTCAATCTCGTAGTAGTTCACCCAGTTAAACTCTCCCTTCTCAATGGCCATTAACATGTCCCGATACAGTTCTTTAGCTTTGCTAAATCCAAGTTTTGGGTTAAATTTTGATAATCTTTTCATAAGATACAATCTTGTTTGCTTTTCTTCTTTTAGAATTTTTGTCTTATTCAGTATGCATGTTTCACCAAATATACACTGATTGAAAGTTAACTGTTTGAGGTCAACTTCTTTTTTAGTGCCAAACATCACTGTTGCCCATTTGACTTTCTTAGTTATGTCCGAGTCTTTTGGCTTCTCGGTTATTCCGTTTTTTAATTTCTTTTTCTTATGTTTTCTAGACCTACCTTTTCTCACTGGTTCTCTTTTCTCTGGTGTGGAATCTACTGAAGAGCTAGAGGTTGATGTAGCGGATCTATGCTTGATGTCTTCTATGTCCGAGTCAGAATCGGGGTCAGATGAGCTTGAGCTGCTGGTGTAGATTTCACAAGCCAGCTCCCTTCTGCATTTGTTGTGGTCCTTAAACAAATCTGCAATGATAACAACCTGCTCGTCAGTGGGTTTGATACCTGCTTTCTTTAATATTTGCTTTGCTTTTTTGTTATCCATTCGCTTGTTGCTATCAATTTCAACAGCAGACTTTGTCTTGCTATTCGTTTTCACTTTGGTATTCAGATCGTTATTTATGTCTATTTTTAGACCCAGATAAGATGCTTCTGCTAATCTTTTCTTACCATTCTTTTCCCTTTGTAGATGGGCAATTCTCTCTTCCAGATCTTTGATACTTTTTTCCGTCTTATTAGCCAGCCTTACTTCTGATTCAAATTTAGAAGCTTTCTATTGCAAGGATTTCTTCCTCGCTAATTTTCCCCTTCTTTGCACTTTTAGTAATGGGTGGGGCCTTTCTCTTTATTGGTGTGGAGTCCATGTCTGTGTCTGGGGCATGTAAGGACACCGTGTCCTAGTTGGATTCATGAGAATTATTCTCTGAACTGTTCACTGTGCAATTTTTATTTTCATGTGCATTGGTATTGACTAAATTGTCAGATAAAACTTTTTCCCCATCTTTGATGATCACCCTAGTCTTTGACCTCACGACACCATCGTCGATTGTATTAGGAAAATATGTTTCTGTTAACTCTCTTGTATTGTTTTCCTCCCCGGAATTGGAATTATTTTCATTCAAACTGATGGCCAAATTCCTGACCAAATCTGACCAAATTCCTTTTTCTGTCTTTAATTGATACCCTTTTGGCTTTATTCACGTTTTTCCCTGTTTTACCTGAACTGGCTTTGCCAGTCTTGTGCAAGGATTCAAAGTTGTATGTTAAACCTCTAGTTTTGGCCCTGACAGACATGTTTTACCCTTTTTACAGGTGCCTGCATTTTCCTGACATCTTAGGTGTTTATTTTATAACAAATTTAATGCCATGCAAGTACTTTAATAGCACAAAATGGCTTAAAGTTTAAATAAATTTCACCTTTGTTCCTTGCCAGATGGTTGAGAGGGATGCTGTGACATCACAGCCTCACTATGAAACTACCATGGCTCCCCGAAAAAACACACCGGAGAGGCTTAAAATGAGCCCAATTTCATGACAATTAAACAGTTTCCAGGGCAAACTACACAGCTTGGCATATGTACATTTTGACCTACAGGCATAATTCAGTCTTATAATGGAATGAAGCATGGAGTTCTTAAGCTGTTTTAGGTATAAAAAACCTAAATTGGACTAATTCTTGGTTCTAGGACACTTGAGAAGTTTGTATCTTCATTTTTGTATGTGCTGAAAGCCTCTATTTTGGGCAAAAATTTATAAATTTTCAATGTTTTGAAGGTTTGATAAATGTACTCACACAGCTTGGAAATTTCAGTAATTGCTGTCAAATGAAAGAGAAAGATCCCTGCTTCCTTTCTGTAATGCTTGTACCCATGTGATAATAATATTTACATTGTTTTAAGGCTCAAGAATGAGAAATCTGTCTACTAACGGGTAGCATCTACTAACTGGGAGGGGCCTCTAGAACCGTCTTGCATGATGGATAGTTTCAAATAAGTAGAGGTCCCCCCCAGTTAATAGATAGCACCAGTTACTAGACAGATTTCTTTTTCATATCAATACTGCCTTCTATTTACAAATACCTCCTTACGAGATGCTGACTCCTGCTGTTAGTGATAAATAGACCTCAATGCACTGAGCAAAAATATAAACACAGCACTGGAAATG